>APFE030828045.1:113909-136858 GCA_000404065.3 Pinus taeda
TACAGGTAGGATCTAAACACTTGATTTCTTGTATGGTAAATGCATGTTTAGAGAAGTATTGCTCTTAATTGTCTTGTTTGTCACTAGAAAGTCTTAGGCTTCTAGGGAGGTTGGTTTTGTCCGCAAGATTAACTCTTTCCGCATGACAAGGAGCTGTAATCACAAATGACAAGAAGATTCCACATATTGGGTTGTCCTAAAATAATACTACAAAATTCAGGTGGGGAAAATAAAATTGGTACCTCATATTTGGATGGTTTGATATGATAGGGTAGAAAACATTATCAATTTACACATATGTCATATCCCTCCCTTTGATAACTAATAATGTATAAATAGAAGTGTACATTATTGGTAAATTTAACTACTTAATGACCTTAGTTGAAATAAGGTTCGTCTAGTTACTGACATCATTAATCAAATGTAATTTTCATCTACATATACGAAGGGAAGAGGCCCTCAGCTTCCTTAGGCATCTCTATCTCTTTTGGTTGGGTATTTGTAATTGTGATGGTAGTACTAGGTTTTGCATCAATGATCCTATTTCCCTTATCTAGTTTAAAATCAAAATATGACAGTACAAATTTTATCATTGTGAGTAAGGATTACCTCAAATTGATTTCATTAATGTTCTTCTAATGGATTTATGTATCTCACACCACATTTCAATGTAATTCTTCAACTTCCCATTACCTTTTCTTACCAACAACTTGGACTAGTTTCCTTGAGGTTGCTTATTATTACTATGACATTTAGTTTGCAGGTAAGGGTTTCCTATGCAATGCTCATGCTATGATATATTTGCAAACCCAAAATACAATTTACTTGTCCTGTTAACATTTTGTTGGATTTTGATAGTATATTGATAAGGTGCTCCAAGTGAGGAGATTTTATAGAACTCCACCTCTATTTTTATGTACTAGTGTGCGTTACTGTGGTACTTAAGGACCAAGTGTTGTTCAAACTCCCTCATTCTCCACATTTAGCACAAAGTATGGAAGATATTTATGTATTGTGGCATTGTTTATTCTGTCTCCAAGTGAAATTTCATCTCATTTATTGCTCATCATACTCTCCAATAAGGTAGAACTCCTCTTTGAGGGCTTCAATAAAAAATAAGCAAGATGGTTCTATCTTAAATTATGTGTACTCATCTTTGGCCTTTTGAGATGGGGAGGGGACTAAAGAGTGTGACGTGATGTTCCAACCTTAATAAAATTTGAGCATAATAATAACCCCATATGATCCAAATTGGATAATTATATTTTTTTTCATCCATCTTCATTCTTTTATAGTGGAAAAATTGGAGGAATCAGCTCACAAGACCATTTTTATGAGTGGGACCCACTTTCACAAATTCGGGTCTAAAAGATTTTGCGAGCATTTTGAGGTATCAAGTAACATCGGCGGTAGAACCTTTCCACTTTAGCGCCACAAATTTGTTTCATATTATACACATAGATACCTTTCCAATGGCATAAGAATCACATCAACGAGAGTATGTATGCAAAAGTTATACCAATTAGAAGTTGACCTTCCTTTTTTCACCAACATAATTCAAGAGGATGCCATGTCAACCACCATTATGTATGGAAAAGTGGTTTTCTAGATGATTAAGATGAAGAACAATCTAAAAGTGTTCATATTGTAAACTAGTTTAGAATTGAGGTAGTCAAATCTAACTAGTAATAGGCTATTAGGTTTTGTTATACTTGGACACTAGGAGGAAAAGGGGTCCATTCTTTTTTTTTTGCATTTGTTCCATATATAAGAAAAAAATAACCGAGAGGGGTAGGTGATAGAGAACACAAAAAGGATTTGTGCGATATAGTATCCCACGAGCCACAAGCCATGTTTATTTGAACTCAGAACCATTTTCTATTCAAAGAAAGACAACAAAGTGACCTCTCCTTCCAATTGGGTTTTTTCACAAAAGGGTTTCCCATTTCATATCTTTTGTCAAATGTGATTATGAATTTTTTATTTTGATACACTTTATTTTTTGCATAATTTTAATTTGCATCGATATGCAATAAACCATATTCTACAAATCCATGAATCTAAAGAAAAATAAAACACTGATCATGTGTATTTCAAATTTTTAAATATTGTTTAATCAGATCTGTCCTGAGAATGTCTAGTGGAATATCCACGACAATTTATGGATCACTATAAAAATTTGAATGATCTTCCAAAAGCATTTCCATATATCTATCCATCAAATAAGGTAATGTCAAAATTAACTTGTACCATAAGAGTGTCAAACCACTAAAATTGTTTCTTTTTTAATGTGTTTCTATAATGGTTGCTTGTTGTTGAAGGATATTGGTGAAATTATCGAACATTGTATTCCTCTATCACTTGAGAGATTCCTCAAGCAACAAGTTGATAATATCTCTTACTCCATAAATGTTTTCTTCTACAATAGGAGGTTTCTTAGATTTGCAAGAGTGGCACTTTATGAGTTCAATGGGTTCAAAATCCAACATCATATATGCTAGCCTCACAAAGGACAAGCATAGAGATAAAAAATAGAGAATTTCTTTCATACAACTAATACGGACTATATAGAAAATGAAATCAAGGTAGAAATATATGTGGAATAACACAAAAGATAAGTATGGTGGGGTAAATAATCATATAGCGAATTCCAAATTCTATTAATAAATGAAAATAGAAAACAGGATAAAATGTAAAACAATGCAAAAAAATTAGCATAATGAAAATAGTGTTTACAGTAAAGGTGTTGACTATGCTCATGAAGGAAAAGATACTACAAAAGGCCAAAACTACCTTTTTAAGGTAAAATATGATGCACTGGGATGCAAATACCCAAATATCCAAAAGTAAGTAGGATGCACACAAACTCTAGTTAGGGAATTTCTTGGGACATTAGAAGCTTTAATCCATGCTATATTTGTCTCAAAATCCATATAATCAAATATTTCATGTTCTTTACCAAATAAGAAAAATATAGGGGAAATGTCGAAAAAAATGGTCAAAAGATTGTAGCTTAATAAATTATCGTAAAATTACCAAAATACCCATGTTGAACTCACCATTATGTCCATTAACCCACTTCGTTTTTAAGATTGATGCTTTATCACTTCTCAAAATCCTTTACCTTACCATTACACATGCTACACTCAACCTACCATGTGCATCATTGTATAATTTCCCTTGATATTTGGAAATGGCCTTGCGCATGATTGTATTCTTTCCCTTGATATTTGGAAATAGTCTTGGGCTTAATGTATGGATTTGCATAATTCATAAAAATAGATGGTCAATGTATTTGAGCAATGTTACTATCATTTTGTGACTTCTCCACCCATGGTGTGTAAGCCCATGTTTATATGACTTCGTTATAATAGGAAGTCTAAACAATACAATGGTGTGTAAGCCCACCTTTATACGACTTCGTTATAATAGGAAGTCTGTTGAAATTATTGACTAAATGTGTCTTTCGTCGTCATCATCGTTTTCATAGTCATATATTACACGATTAATCACTTCTTTGTAAGCCCTCTATGTTGTGACTAACCAGCAATACAAAGTTGTTCAAGCTTGTATGGGAAGTCATTTGAAATACCATGGGTTTCTTGGTTGATGTTGGGAAATAAAGGAATATACGAGCTTACCAATGAAATTGGGAAATAAAGGAATATATTACTTTAGCATTCAAATTTTCCAATTTTTTCGAGGAATATCGACTTCCAAGCAATACAAAGTTTTCCAAGTTTGTACAGGAAGTCATTTGAAATAACACGGGCTTCTTCCTTTCAAGTTTCCGGGTTGAAGTATGGAAGGTGTGAAACGAAGGAATATAATGAGCTTACCATTCAAATTTTCCAATCTTTTTCCGGGAATATCGCCCTTTTCACCTGTCACCTTTTTCCAATTCAATGCATTTACGTAATAATATCACATCCCTTCCCCACCTCAACTTTTTCCAACTCATTGCATTTTGTCAATGATACACGTGTTTTTATTTACAAAATGTCATAGTTTTTTTTGTTCTATATGGTTTTTTATTTTTTATCTTTTAATTTTTATCGAATAAAATTTTATAATAAATTCTTAATTAATTTGGAATAAAGTATGGTATAAATGTTCATGTCATGTAGCTTTGCCTTCTATAGGGTAATATGATTTTATTTTTTATTTAATTATTTTATTGGAATAAAATTTTATAATAATTTTTAATTATTTGGGAATGAATATGGCTTATAATGTAGATGGCTTTTCTCAATAAATATTGGTAAAGGTTCTATAGGTCTCTTTATTTATTAATAACTTAATATAATCAATTAGATAGATTGAATTAAACTAGTCTAGATCATCACGTTCCGAGGTCAATTCACGAAATTAGTTCATTCTAGGTCGTCAGTGCCTAAGGGGATTCATCACTTTTGATTTAAAGAGGCCTGATATCACAAGAGATTTGATCCTTTGCGTATTTTATTTTATATTATTTATAGTTAGTTTTTTTTTAATCAGGTTAAACTGTTGTACATTGCTTATATTAGATTTTTTATTTTATTTATTCTTTTAGATTTTTTTATTTTTATTTTTATTTCTCTCTTTAAATATGTTACATTCCAAATGAATACCATGGGTTAATACAATGTGTTCTCAATATCATGGGTCCTCAATACATGTGTTTCCAATACCATGGATCAATTTTTTATTTTTACTATTATTTTATTTTTTAGGGTTATGTTTTTTTGTTATTTGATTTTTCCATGTTAAAATGTTTGCCTTAGGGTAAGTTAGATTTTTTATTATTTTTGAGCCCACTGGCTCATTCTACAATCTATTGTGAGAGGCATATGTAAGTATGTCACATCCTAAAAAAATAATAAATATATTTTTTCATAATGTGGGCCAAAACAAAAACAAAAATTAAATAGCCATATAAATAAACAATTAAAAATCGATTAACACAATTAACTTAGTTATTAACATTTCACTTTCATTCTAATAGATTCTTTGATATATCAACTTATTCTTCAGGTAATAAATAAAATATTTAAATGTCTATCATAAATTATATAACTTTAAAGATATAAAGTAATTAAAAAAATTATTCTTATATTATAACTGAATATACTCTTTGATATTTTATTAATATTTATATATCGGTTATCCTCTTTCTTTTATATATAAAAGTGTGTCTTATGTGATTAATGTTTACTTTATAAATTTTCAAAGTTCCCAAAAAAAAGTAATTAAAAGAAAAATAATATAGTTATTTTTTAATAAGAAGAAAATGTGTAACTCATTCAATTTTTAATATAAAATATTCATAATGATAAAATATTTAAAAATACAATTTAAATAATGAAAATTTACCATTATAGATCTATCTTAATTGCATATTTACCAAGCATTAAAAGAGAATAAATCTTTTCATCTCTATTTTTTTTTCAAGTTTGAGATTCAATCTCTCTAGACTTTTGGTAGATGTATAGTTAAAATGGATGTTTTTATTATGTAATTTCACTAGTTAAACATTTAATTACAACATCTCTACCATACTACTAAACTAGACAGTATTTTTAATACAAATACCACATATAAATTAAAGCTACTTAATTTTGAATTTTTTTATTCCCATTAAAAAACTAGTGTTCTGCAGTTAGAGAGCATATCCATCGGCTGTTCTGCAGTTACAGAGCATATTCATCATTCTATTGCATTTTCCAATATGTTGTATCTTATCTTTTATTTCCGGAGGAAATGAGCTTCTCTCTGAGTTCTGCAATGTCGATCTCACCAAAGTGATCCTCCGGAATCCAGTCGTCGGTGGCATGGTTCCTCATCCTGAAAGCTTTTTTATTCTCTTGCGCGTTTTCTTTTCCGTCTACTAATTTAGACACATGATGCGACGGCACTTGCGGTATCACTCCTTGGCTACTACCAGCGGCCAACGAACTTCCCTCCCCTCCCTGCCCACTGGCGTTGCGTAACTAGTATGTTTCCTACATAAAAGAAGACGAAGAAAATAAAATCTTGATATTTTTTGGTACTTCTGTATTTCATGCATTAAAAAAACCTAACCTATCCAACATACGCATACTGCAAATCTTGAAATTAAATGTTAGAGAATCTCAAAGTGCATACCGAATGTGAGTCCTGTCAAGGTCGCTTGATAGAGATCTGAGAGAACATAACTTATTCTCAGGCAGAAGCTTTGCCACTGTGAAACCAAACAAAAAAACAAAAATTAAATGTAACTTTTAATGCAAGCAAGCAGCGAAGCGAAAGCCAATCTCTGTATCTGTCGTTAGAAGCAGGGAGTGTTCCTCGCTCACTCTGACACCGCCTTTGCCTCACACACTCGCTTTTTATAATAGGTTTCCCTGCCATGGATGCCATTGCATCCACTAGTTACTTATTCCCAATCGATTTGGCTACCACATCTTATTAGTCCCTGCCATCTGGCAATGGCCAGGGATTATAGTAATCAGAATGGTGCGCATAAGCATTAGTTCAGCTGCTTAACAATAGGCAATAACCAAAGTTTGTAATCAAGCTCATAATATTTTACACTGCAATCTCTTCCACCTTCTTATTTGGCCTCTTCCCAAGGGGAGGCAAAAACATAGGTTATATTCATTAGTTTATTCTAGTTTACTTCCCATAAACTAACAATTGAATTAATGTTAGCATTGATTCCGTAACTTTTAATGTTTAGTATTTTTTCATTTGGTTGTTGCAGGGAGATGCATGAAGATGAAAAGACAGGTGGCTTGCATGAAGTTGAGTGTGGTGAGAGGAGCGCTCATGGGCGTGGCGAGAGAAGGCCTTGCATGAAGATGCCCATACGGGGGTGCCGAGATCGTTGTCTATTTAGGATCTCTTCCCTCTTGTAAGCCATCTCTGACACTTCCCTCTTGTAAGCCATCTCTGAGACTATCTCAGCTATGCCACAATGGAAGAAGCTGTTCGGTTCCCGTAGGCAACTGATAGGAATCCCAGTTCAGTCTTCATCTTCTAGAGATGGAAGAAGAACCAAGCGACTTTGACTTGTAGGCGACTTTGATAGGAATCGTCTACAGAAATAGTAAGTAGCATTAATGAAATAGAGAAAGCTGTTAAAATTTATTTTGATACTAATTGAGTGGGAAACCGGCTTTGAACTCCGAATGCTGACAATGGATATTTATGTAATTCAAGTTAAACGAAATATAGGTTGTCATCACTTTGCAGTCCTTTTCTGGTACTGATTTTTAATCCATTTTATTCCTGCGCTTGTTCCACGTTTAAGCTTCTGAGCTCCAACAGTGGCAACTACCTTGGCCTTCTCCAGACCTGATACTACAACCACTTTCACCTTAGCCATTTTACTGTTTCCTTTCTCCTTCCTTCCATAGGACTCAGAGTTATTGTTGTACTCTTCATTGTTATCGGTATTGTCCCACTGATCAGTCCAGTTGTTTCCAGAAGCCATAAAGGATTTTGCCCTATAAAAGTTCTTGAAAACCTGCAACCATGAGTAACTCAGATCTCAGTCCATTTCCTCAAAAAAAATGTACCAGCGACTCTCTATCCAACTACTGAAACCCTACTGAAAAGCATTAGACTGAAAAACTCACAAGTAAATTGAATATCAACAAAGCACAACCATCTTAAAACGAAAACAAGCTTTCTTCCTCGCCAAATGGCGGGAATGTACTCAAGTTACGAGGAAACGCCTTCACTCTGTATGTAAAATGGAACCGACTATTTTCCCGTCAAATGATTAAATATATTTCTTAACTTCAAAGAAAAGATATTCACTCTATTCCACGCATGGCAATTCATCAGCGCAGAGAAGGAAACTAAGAAATTTCCTTTAAATGACAAATCTCTAATGAAATCGCAACATTTCCCATAATCGAAAAGGCCAGTACATGACTTACCCTAAGACAACCTCTGCACTAAGAACCTGCTCTGTTCCATTTCGCTTACGGAGGCAATAACAAGAAGATAGACTTATCTAGCTCTAACAATTATATTAAACATAAAGAAACCCTATTCGCTCACAGAAAAACCAAATCCAGGACAAAACTTCCATTTTTTCGCAAAATTTCCTAAAAAGGCGATTATGTTCACCGGATCTATCCATCACGCACAGAACTACAATCCGCACGGCTAAAATACAAGATCCAGTAGTAGGTTTCTTTTATTCATGAAAATTGGAAAAAGCTTCAAAGCATTGCTAGAATTACAGAAACTTACCTGGATTTCCAACAGAAATTTTGAAAAAAGAAATGAAAACTGCAGCAAAACTACCGTTAAAAAGACAAGGAATCGGCCGCTCAAACTCCAAATTTGCCGACTTGGACCACCTAAATGCCTGTGTTAATCCAAATAAATTTCCACCCGCCCAGGAGCTCCTGAAGCCGAAAACAATGAATCTGGTGCTTTGTCCAGCTTCAACGTCCTCTTTCTTATTCAATATTCCCGGCGTCGATCACCAAATATCCTTCCTTCAGAGTGAGGTGGAAAGAATGCTAAGAATGATGGAGGATGGTGTGGGAAGGTAGGATAGGTGCTGGTATTGGTTTCCGGGCTCCCTTGCCACCTTCTGTTGCTTCTTGTAGTCCTCCTAGAAACTTGCAATGCAACTGGAAATTCATTTTCTTTCTTCTTCTTTTTTTTTTGAAAACAACGAGGGCAACTCAGGGAGGTTTTCACCCTAATTGCCTACCTTGGGCGCCTCCAAGGGAAGTTTTCACCCAGGGATCTTATTTTTTCCTCCTCTTTTTTGACATCACTGGGCCGCCTTAGAAGAGGTTTTCAACCCAATGATGGGACCCAAGCACCTCATGGAGATTTTCACTTGAGTCATTATTATTTTTTTTGTTTTTTTTCTTTTTCTTTAGTGAGTGGGTGAAGTGGAGGCTAAGACATGCGCCACTATCGTCACTGTTTTATTCAGATATTCAATGAACTCTTGCTTGGAGAGGGGTTTCTTGTAGACTTTCAACTGGTGTCCATTGACAAGCATGGGGATGGTTTTATCACCCATGGTTCTGATCAAAACTGAACAATTGTCATTTTATTTCTCCACAATGTAGGGTCCAAGCCATCTTGTCCTCAGCTTGCCCTTGAAATCCTTGTGTCTTGAATCATAGAGTGGTGCCCAATCTCCCTCTTGAAATTGATTCTCCTTGATGTTTTTTCATGCCATATCTTTCTTTGAAGCTGAACTACCTCTGTATGGAGAAAGGCCTACATTTGGTGTTCATCTAATCCATTGCGCTAAAGTAATCTTTCTTTCTATGCATGCCTGAGGTCTAGGTCCAGCTGAGCTACCATCCTTAGGGTATTGAATTCAAATTTTATTGACAGCAACGCCTTCTTCCCATAGGCTAGCTCATAGTGTGTAAACCCTATAGTAGTCTTCCAGGTTGTATTGTAGGCCCAAGTGGCCTCAACTAATCTATCCACCTTGTCTTGTCTGCTGCTGCTCACTACCTTTATCAAGATTCCTTCTAGTGATCTGTTAGTGACATCCACCTGCCCATTGGCTTGTGGATGGTAAGGGGTGGAAGTCTTGTGCTTGATTCTATGATGTGTGAGTAGGTCTTCAATCAAATTGGAAGTGAACTGGCTGCCTTGATCTGTGACCAATTCTCTTGGATACCCGAACTTGTAGTATATGTTCTCTCTCAAAAATTCAGCTTCTTTTTCGTTTGTCACTACATTGATTGCTTTTGTCCTTGCCCACTTCTTCAGGTAATCAGTGCACACAATGATGTATTGCTTCTGCTTTGAAGGAGGGCTGATAGGCCCCACAAAGTCCATGCCCCACTTCTAAAATGGCTCAAACGTCACTTGAGGTTGCATGGGCATTTCATCCTTTACAGTAAGGTTTCCCCATCCTTTGACACTGATCACACCAACTGGTGTATCTCCTCACATCCTGATGAAGAGTTGGCCAATAATAGTCTGCTTGCAATATCTTGAAGGCAGTTCTTTTTGCTACAAAATGACCTCCACAAGGCCCATCATGACAGATTAGGAGGATGTCAAAAGCTTCCTCCTCCCTGACACATCTTCTCATGATCTAATCTAGGGCAAGCTTGAAGATATTGTCCCCAATCCCAGTGAAAGGGGTGCTTTTCCTTGCTATCTTGCTCTCCTCTTTTGACGATAAGTGTGGTGGGAACTGTGTTGAAACCAAGTAGTTTGCTATATCAGAAAACCATGGAGAGAGTACTGAGATAGCATATAGGTGTTCATCTAGCATTTGATCATCCAACATTCCTTCTTCACCTACAGGAAAATGTACTCTAGACAAAAATTCAGCGACAACATTTTCTTTACCAGGCTTATCAATAAAGGTCAAATCAAACTACTACAGTAAAAGCAACCTTCTAATAATGCGGGAATTTACACCCGGTTTGTTCATTGAATATCTAATTGTAGCATGATTAGTGTACACAAAGGTTTGATAGCATGTGATATAATGTCTAAATTTGTTTAAGGAATGCACTACAACTAGGAGTTCCTTTTCGGTGACTGTATAGTTTAGCTCCACCTTTGACAAGTTTTTTCTTATAGAGTATATGGCATAAGACATTGTTTCATCAATTTGTCCCAAGGTTGCTCCTATTTCTTTGTCCAAAGCATCTGTGTGAATGTGGAAAGGTAGGGTTCAATTTGGGCCTCTCAAGATTGGGGCAGTTATGAGTTTTCTTTTCAAGGCATCTAGGGATTCTTGACAGTTTTCTGACCATATAAACTCGACATCTCTACCTAGGAGGCCAAACAATGGAGAGGCTAGCTTGCTGAAATCTTTAATGAATCTCCAGTAATACTCGGCTAAGCCTAGGAAACTTCTGACATCTCTCACTTCTTGAGGAGGTGGGACCCTTTGGATGATGGCAATTTTGTTGGGGTCCACCTGCAGTCGTTGTTGAGATATTGCATGACCTAGCACTGTCCCTTCAGTCATAAAAAAATCACCTTTTTCTGGACTGAGGGATAGGTTCATCTCAATACATTTGTCTAGAACTTTCCCTAGATTAGATAAGGCTTCCTGAAAGTTAGAGCCATAAGGAGTAAAGTCATCCATATATATCTCTACTTCATCATGAACTAATTTAGAAAATATACTCAGTACCGCTCTTTGGAAAGTGGCTGGAGCATTACACAAACCAAAAGGAAGGACCTAGTATGCAAAGGTGCCCCACGAACAAGTGAAAGTGGTCTTATCTTGGTCTTTCGGGCTGATTTGAATCTGATTGTACCCACTAAACCCATCTAGGAAAGAGAAAAACCTTTTCCCCGTCAGACCGTCTAACACTTGACCTATGAAAGATAAAGTTAAATGGTCCTTTTTAGTGGCTTTGTTCAATTCTTGATAGTCGACACAAATTCTCAACTTACCATTTTTCTTGGCACTAGCACCAAACGAGAGACCCATTCACTGTCATAGATTGGATAGATGAACCCTGCATCAAGCAATTTCTGCAGTTATTCCTTAACAATGTCTTTAAGTACTGGACTCATCCTCCTTTGAGGCTACCTGATTGGCTTGCAACCCTCCTTGATGTATATATAATGAGTACAGATTGAAGGGTGTACTCCCTTCATCTCCTTATAACTCCAGGCGAAGGCATCTAAGTGCTTTCTCAACAAGCTACACAGTTCCTTCTCCTGGGAAGTGGATACGGATGGATTGATTCTCAAGGTTATTTCTTGACCGAACTTTATATTCTTAGTACGGAGAGAAGTGGAGTCGGCTACATAAAGATCATCTGAGGGGTTGTTTTGGGTTTCTCTTACTATGGCCTCTAAGGGTGATACACTAGGAGGTGGATTCTGAATTAGATTTTCAATTATATCATCCTCATCTTGTTGTTCCCCCCCCCCCCATGGCAATTCCTAATTTACACAAAGGTGGAGAAAAAACTTCATCCTCATCTTTCTCCTCCAACCAGAGGGGTAGATCATGTTCTAACAAGGGTTGGGCAGGAGGATATAGGATTAATTGCTTGGACATATGCCCATTCTTTATCGTCATGTTCCCAGCTCAAGAGCTAATGTAGGCATATGTGGTAGCCAACCAGGGTCTTCCCAGAATGAGGGGATGCCTTGTGAGTTTTGCCTTTGGCTAGAGGACTAAGAAATCAGTAGGGTAATCTGAAGAATCAATGGATATCATCACATCATCGACAATCCCCTCAGGGGTCACGGTGCAACGGTCTGCTAACTGTAGCATAGTTGTGGTCTTCCTAAAGGAACCCTGAAGGTTGAGTTTGAGCATCGTCTCCTTTGTCATCACATTAATGACAACTCCTAGATCAATCAAAGTGTGTGGGATCATGGTGTCATTGATGTGGACATCAACTACTGGGCTTCCATGGTCTAGATATTTTGGATAGATTACCTACCCCAACATCAGGTCAGACAGCTGCCCTATGAAATTGATGGTTGGGGCATCTCTCTCGTGCCTTCCTAGATGCTTGAAGCACTTCTCTTTGATCAACCTATTGTAGATAGGCACGTCTTTTATGGCTTGGAGAAGTGGTATCTTCACACATAAATTTTTTAATTCCCCCGGGAGTTTAGTTTCTTCTGGGGTAAGCTAAACTATCACGAATAGTCTTTGAGGAAAGGGTGGAATTGCTTTTGGTTCACTTCCCTCTTTATCTTCCACAACCTCCCTCAGTAGAGGCTAACTGTCTGGGAAAACTTTCCCAGATCGTAAGTTAATTTCCTGAATCTCCATAAGCATAAGTTGGGTGTGATGGTTCCCCATTATGCACTTGCTGAGTCTGTTTGTTGTTCGGGTTCGGGTTCATCTGGGTAGGCATTTGGGGTTGCTTTGGAGGAGCAGGAGGTAATAGTTGTGGTTGGGTAGCTGGTGGAGGCAAAAGAGCGGGAAGAGAGTTCTATTGGGGCCTCCACCCCTGATGAGGTGCATTCCACTGAGGTGGTGGCTTAGCATAGGTTTGAAATGAATGGTTGGCTGGTTGGGCATGATATTGAGATGTGAAGGACCAAGGAGGAGGCATGGACCATGAAGGATGAGCAGGGGGACCCCAAGAAGGTATGGAAGTGACTGGGTTGGTGTTGTAGTATGCCTGGGATGTCGCTTGCATTCCCTGTTGGTATGGTCTAGGTCCATGCGGCCTTCTTTGGTTTATGTAATAGAGTTGTTCAATGACTCCCTCAGCCCCTTGATATACAGATTTATGTTTGGGCAAGGAAGGGCACTTATCTGTAGAATGATTTTCTTCACAAATTGAACAAGCCTCTATAGAGTTCAATGGGCATTGATTCCTAGGATGACTCCTAGTGCATCTAGGGAAAAAGATGGCCAAAGCCCTCTCTACTTCCTCTTATTTCATTTTGATATACAAGGTGTCCATTTGCATGGCAAGTGTCTACAACATCTCACTCTTGAAGTCTTCCAGCATGTTTGCAATTTCTCCCTTAATGGATGAGTAAGAGGAAGAGGTACTGGCTATGGGTTGACTCCCCCTACCTTTCTTTTTGGCTGCTCTAGAAAGGTTTCTAAAAACAGTCTTGATGCCTTTATAGGATAGTTGGTAGATATCTCCCTCGACTAGTAGATGGACGGTGTCTAAAAGATCTTCCAAAATTCCCCTGAGTAGGACCATCTCCAGAGACTCAGGGTCAAGTGTACACTCGACCACTTTATAACAGAGCTAGAGCCTCTCCTCATAGTCTTCAAGGGACTCATCACTTCCTATGGTCATTTGGAAAATTTCTTCTTTAGTATCTTTTGACCTACAATAATCTCAATACTTATTGTTAAAGGCTTACTTCATCTGAGCCCAAGTTGTGATACTATTGCAAGGTAATCCCATGAACCAATGCAATGCTGCATCCTTGAGAGTAGAAAGGAACAATTTCAACCTTTTCTCATCTTCTGCATAATCATAGGTTCGACCAATAAAAAAAATCTCACACAAGAAGTTGTCAGGATCTTCTATAGTCAGACCATGGAAATGAGGTAGGGCGGAAGGGCTTATATTCTTCATTTTGTGTCCCCATTGGTCCCCCGAATGGGAAAGGTACCCTCTATTCTTTCTCTGTTCCCCCTAGCATTTCTTTGTTCAGCCATTCGCTCGAAAGGAATGTCTTCTTCTTCTTCTTCCCCTATAGGTTCTTTAAATATGTTTGTCTGTTCTCCTAAGGGTTCTTCTTGATTGCAACCGGTGAAGAAGAGAGAAGGTTGGCTGTGTGAAGCAATGGGGGTGTTGGGCAAAATTTTTCCTAAATTATCTCTATTCCTACGAGGCATGAAAGGAAATCTTTTTGGTTAGTTTTTGTTTCTTTTTCCCCACAATAATAGTAACTACAAAACTGAAATTGATTGAACAAAACAATTTGCAACTAACTAGAATGAACTTGCTGAAATGGAAATTGTAAAATTGAAAAGGAAAGAAAGGAAATGCAGAACTGAATGAAACGAAATGACTAATCTACTTTTGCTAAAATGGAAGTTGTAGAATTGGAAAGGAAAGCAAGGAAATGTAGAACTGAAAGAAAGGGAATGACTATTCTACTTTTGTTGAAATAAACTATTAGAAGAATGTTGCAAGAAGAAAATAGAAGAAAGTAGTAATCATAGAATACTCTGATGCTTCCCCAACAATGGCACCAAAAAAGTGATGAGCACCAGTATTGGAGCAATAATGCTGCAAATCTTGGGCTATCTACTTTACTCTTATCAACCCGGTAGTTCGTAACAGACTTGGAAGCGACGATGTTGTATGCACAAGTACTGGTTCTTACTGCAGGTTGTCACTTGGTCAGCCGACACAACATCACTAGGAGCTCAATCCAACTTCTATGGATTCCAGAAGAAGCTCTATATGTGATGAAAGGAGAGAAATTCTACTCTACAGATACTAATCTAACTGCAGAAAGGAAAAAGACTGAAACGTAAAGCAAACCAAGTAAATCCTAATTAACCAACTAATCCTACTTTTGTAGAAAGCACTATGAAAACCATGAAAATAATGTCATTATCTATTCAAATAAGTAAACAACATCTAACTAATCTATTTTTGGAAGTAAATGAGCAAAAAACATTGTTTTGGATTTTTATGTATTTTTATGTGAATTTGACATGCATGTAATTTATTTGTTTGTGAATGTGACAGTGAATAGGTGGTGTTGGAGTGTTGTTTTGGGACCTGGGAGGATGTAGGATGGTGTGGATGTGTCCTAGGAGGTCTCAGGTTTCCTTTTAGATGATTTTCCCACACTCAACCTTCAAAAGGAAGCCTACAGGAAAATCTACAGGAGGACATAGGAAATCTACAAGAGGAAAAACAACGTTCTACAGGAGGCCTGCAGGAGGAGGCCGAGAGTAGTTTTCACTATTTTGGAGGTGTGAGAGTGGGTGGATAATGTAGATGAAGGTTGGAGTGAAGTGTTAATGCACCTAGGGTCTACCAATAATCAAATGGAGAGAGAAAGATGATTGGATTTGCTCAAGGAGAGAAAGGAAGAATTTCTATGGAAAATGAACGAAACTAAGGCATAATTGAGGGGAGACTTGGGCAACCTGTAGGGAATGGATGAGATGGAGGATGGGATGGTTGATAGGCTGGCCTACTGCTAGAATATATCTGCTTCATAAACAACTGACAGTCAACCAATGAGATTAAGCAAGCAAGCAAATAAGTGCATCTAGGAAAACATAGTTTTTGCATCAAGTAAACTATGATCTATGAAAGGAAACGCTAATAACCATTGCAGGAAAATAAATCATGAAAGAATACTGTCTAAAATAAGGAAATGAGCATGATGAAGAAGTTCTAAAGCAAAGATAAACTAGACTATGAACCAACTAGAAAGTTGCAAATGCTAGAAGTCCTATGAATGAGGAAAATCTGTGTTTTTGGGGCAGCAAGAGGGTCTTTGCCTCAAACCATTGTCCCAAAGGGAGGAAGAGAGGCCAATGCCATGTTGCTAGCCTTTTTAATCTTTTCTTTATCACTACTTAATCTGCTACAAAATGCACAAATGGAAGCAAACTACTAAATCATCAAAAGCAACCTATTCTTAACCGTAAAATAAATGCATCTAACAACAATCTAATCTACATACTGAAATGAAACATACAAATATAAGTAAAGAGGAGCTCAACTACTTGGATTGGGACCTAACCCAAGAGATTCAACCCTCTCAGGTAACTCAGTGCTAACACAAAAAGGATTCCATCTTTATTCTCATAACAATAACAATATTACATGAATTGTCAAGATAATAAGCTCAAAGTTGAGCAAAGTTTACATAATAAAAACTACAGAAAAAATCCAACAAAAATCCAACCCTTGTGAGGCCCTAAGCCTCTCTACTTATACAAATGAAGCTACTAACAACTTGCTTAAAATCAGGGAGGCCTGGCTCCCAAAACTCGAGATAATCATCAATCATCCTCCACTTGCTCGGCTACCTGCTAATGCATGACTTCGCTGCTTGTACTCCGAGTTGAATGAAGGGGAATTCGAAGTGAGGAGTAATAAATGAGGGGGATTCCCTCCTATAAGTCCTGTCCTTTTTCCACTTCATGTTATTGCTGCCATTTGTCCACTGGATCCTTGACTTTGACCACAAAATTCATCAATAATCTACATTAAACACATATTAGACCACATGGCATCATAACTAACTCAACTCACTCTATAAGCATAAATATAATTAGAAAATCATACAATAAGCTAAGAGAATGGTTGACTTGACTAGGTTAGGAGGTAAAATGAGACCATATCATTACCCATTTATGAGGCTCATCAACAAGTTACATCTTATTCTTCAAATGATTATTGTTGAATTATATTCTATTGACATAAGTTATTTTTTCCATCAGTATGAAAGAGTGGAGAGGATATGTGGCATGAAAGTACCCAAATATTGATATTTTCACTATAATGAAAGATACATTTAATGTGAATTGTATGTGTCAAAATATTCGTAGGAATATGCACTAAAGCTTCCAAAATTGAAATCAAGGGCATGCCTTTTTTAATGTTTTAGCAATGATTTCTCCATAAAATTTCTTGATGTTTTATCTAATAAGCATTTTTTTCTTAATAGAGTTCTTAGTGAGTGTTTTCACAAATCATAACCTCTTTAGATTATGTCAAACGGTCCTATTTTATCCCTACTACAGAGAAGGAAGGTGCTATGTAAATATGTTAAATGGGAAATGAGAAGGAAGACTGATATTTAATGGGGAATCGAAATCAAATGGTAGGGCTGAAATATGGAGGTTGATATCAAAAGGGGGGCCCGAAAATCTAGGTGTCAAAAATATCGGAACTCAATATCAGAAGGGCCAACACATAGCTAGAAGGAAGGCACGTCAGAGCCCTAATTTCAAAGGGTTGATCATTTCAAAACTTCGAGGATCAAAGTTTCGTAACTCAACACATACAATTCCTTTGTAAGCATCGAAATTGAGAACAAGGGAAAATATAAAGGAAATCACAAAAAGCCAAAGGACCGAGGGGATTTTTTCTCTCTCCTCCAAGAAAACACATGGCAACAAATAATTGGATCCCATAGAGCGACAAGGTAGATGACGTCAGTGTGACGCGGTCTTTTGGTGGACACGTGGTAGTTAGTTTCAACAATTTTGATGGCCTAATGGGGTAAATTTGGGTGACGAGTGTCACCACATAAGTTGTGCCACATGGAAATGATTACATTAGTGTGACGTCATTTTGGAGGTTAGTTTTTTGAAATCTAGATTTTTCGTAAATCCTATCAAATTGTTTCATAAAAAAATTTTGATCAGATGAAGGGGCTCTGATGTTGAGTGGCTTTTGGTCACAAGAACTCCAAAGAACCTAGAGCGGAGAGATAGTCTAGCACCTAGATGCTATGCAAGAATATCAAAGGTTGGCGCTTTCGAAATCCTTTTGAGAAAATCTATGATGGGAGGTGCTTCTGATGTTGAATAGCAACTGGTCATGGAAGCCCAAGGAATCAAGGGGTGAGAGAAAATACACTACGATATGGGCCCCCAATAGGATCTTAAAGACCTTAGCACCTAAGCACCAAGCCGCTAGTAACATAACCCAGTCCCATGGAGGAGAAACAGGAAGAGGTGTTCAGAAACGAGCTAAGGGCCAATCGAGACGTTGTAATATCGTAAAATTCTCTTAATAAAAGTTAGGATATAGAAGGCTTTGAAATATCCAACGCATTGTTGTATGAAAGCATTCAGTCACAGCTCATGGTACTATGGTAAGATAAAGAAAATGGGGCTAAGAATGAAAGGGCTAAAGGCATCAGAACTTTGTATTTTTGTAATTTCATTTTAAAGAATGTTATGATGAGTTGCGGCTATGAAGTTGCACGATATGATATATTATAGGACATATTGGGCCTTGATAATGTAGCACATAGGTAATACAAGATGGATGGGTTGGTAGTTATGTTGCAAATAACCTCCCAATGACACCACATCATACTATGTCCAACTCCAAAAAGAAGGACTTTCAAACAGTTCGAGAAAGAAAGCGACGGGCAAATTGACTGGTAATCGTGGAGGAATATCATAGCAAAAGTGTAGCTAGATCATCAGCCCACCACTAATCTAGACATTGGAGCTTGATTCTGCCTAAGGGAATTAAAGGAATTGGCATGGATATATTTTGTTGTGTCAATCATGAAACTTCTTGTTACTTGTGTTTTGTTAATTTTTGCATTTTCAAGAAAAGAATTGGATCTACTATGTAACCATCAAGACAACTAGGAAATTCAAATGCTCAATGATTTGGTAGTTCAGACATCTCGTGCATTTCATAATATTTTTTAACTGATTTCTCGAGCTCTCTGTCCCTATATAAGGGAAGAGGAAACTCAGTAGGGGGGTTCCAAAATTCAGTACACACACAATTAACAACGGATAACCTATAGCTTTCCTCGCTTTACACCACCCATCAACTTTATAACAGAAGGTAAATATAACCAAATCAATGATATGTTCTTGTGGGACAATATACAACAAGAATACATAAGACTAATATACAACAAGAACCATTGATTTTAATTATATTACTTTGTTCTATATGATTTGTTCTTCCTATTCAATTTACAAACTAAATCACAACAACAATTCATGCCAGTAATGGATGGATACATAATATTTAGAACTTTACAACTATGTCACCACACAACAAATTTGTAGCTTGATTTTAATTATAAATTATAGTACCAGAAAATTCTCGCATGTTATCTTGAGTGGGTAGGTTCAAAATAAACTTGGTTGGATGATCTTCTACACAAGTTGTTTTTCCACATGCTTGTTGGTTGGACCTGCAGAAACCACAAAATCCACAACAAGAGTTGTGCCTCATCAGCAAAAGATGTTTTTCTAACAAGTTTGTCAACATTGTGAGAGATGAACTAACTTTCTTCACTAAGACGTTGTTGAAGGAAATAACAAACATGATCCTGCACAGGGATACATGCAAGATGAATTCAACAATCTTGAACAAACTTGTCTGAAAATCGAGAGTCAAAATTGCTCCTTTTTTATGCTCTTGATGACCATATCCTCCTATAAAACGAGATGAAGACTAAGTTCCATGAAAATGAATATAGATAAATATGTTATTCCCATCGCATTTGTGCAATGTCCACCGTGGTATTTACAACTAGAGTTTTCACTTGATCGTCCTAGATGTAGTTCTGACAAAGCCTTCGAAATATCTTACCTTCACACTTAAACTATATGTTATGTACTGATAAGTGCATTGTTTTTTACTCTTTAACACTAGCTCCCTAACAATAGAAAGAATATTAAAGCATGGGAACTACTAAGATGAGAGCTCATTTTAGGAATGATGCCTTGGTGCGAAGCACACAACGAACATCCTTGGACAACTCGTAAGGTCTTCCATTAATCAGAGATCCATGATAGGGGTCTGTCAAGTAAAGAATGTACACAAAGATACCCAAAATTATAATTAAAGAGCTAAACTCATGTTCAACAATCCAAAAAATCATGTTTCTAGATGTTTTGTTCATCAAAACCAACGTTGTTCTTGATTAGCAAAGCAGACTCATAACTTCTATGGTCCACTCTCAACAAAAAGAGAGATATACATAAATATTGCCCCAAAATATGTTTATGAATCCTCAAGTGCAAGACTGAGTGACCTCTATATCACTTAGTTATAATATCCTCCTTGCAAGCCAGATGGAAGGATAGTTTCAAACTTTCTTAGCACAGACTCTATCCAACTTCACATTCTGCAAAATACATATACAATAAACACACTGTTATGAAACTAGCTCAAGGAAAGATAGAAAAGATAGATCAACGCCTTAGAATTCAGCCTCTTCGAGGGGGCAACCTCCTTTAGATTATATAAATGAACAACTCTTAGATGATTCAAATGACAAAACCTCCTTTCTATATATAGGAGTCTAAGGAGTCACAATATAACCCAGCCAACCTAACAATAATAATATAAAGCCACAAAAATAACAATAGAGGGATTCTATGGGGCACAGTAATAACAATATGGGGAGAATAGGGCACAACAATATTAATAAGGGGTATAACTACAATAGTAATGGGGTAATCACTAGTATTATAGGGACCCAACATGTCCCTCTCCTTCAGAAAAGTGTTGTCCTCAACGCTTGAGTAGTTCTGGATCCTTTTGTATAAAATTATCATCCTCCCATTTGGAATATTCAACAAATAAGTTCTTCCACTTGGTAAGATACTCTAAAATTGATCGATTTCATAGCTGTCGAGTTCTTGTTTTTGTTATTGCTTCTGGTTCCAATGTAATTTTTCCTTCCTCATCAAGTTCTGGCAATATTGTTTGAATTGGGAGCTTGTCACCTATAACCTTCTTTAAACATGAAACATGGAAACTGGGTGCAATCTAGAAGCTGCGGGGAAGCTCCAATTTGTATGCCATATGTACCAATCTTTTGCAACACCTTGTATGGACCATAATACTTTGGTGATAATTTATTATCCTTCTTAGCTTGCTTGAGGGACATTTGCTTATATGGTTGTAGCCATAGGAATACCCAATCACCTACATCAAAACTTCTTTTGCTGTAATGTTGATCAGCCTGTTGTTTCATTCTATTCTGTGCCAACACAAGGTTATCCTTTAAGAGTTGGAGGACTTGTTGTTGATGTTCGATGTGATGTTCCCCTGCCTGAACCTTAGAATTTTCTCTTAAATATGATGTGATGGATGGTGGCTGATACCCATAAAGTGCCATAAATGGGGTCATTTTTGTTGTTGTATGGAAGGAAGCGTTATACCACCATTCCACAAGAGGCAACCATTTGATCCATTGTGTTTGTTTATCAGATACAAAGCAACGATGATATCCTTCCAAACATTTGTTTACTATCTCAGTTTTCCCATTAGATTTAGGATGATAAGATGAGCTATGAGCTAACTAAGTACCAAGACAAGAAAATAATTATGTCCAAAATTTCCAGTGAAAATGGGATGTCTGTCACTTACAATAATCTTTGGGTTTCCATGTAACTTTTGAATTCTTTCCATAAATGCAGTAGAAACTGTACCGGCTTTAAATGGATGTGATAGTGCACAAAAGTGTGTGTACTTCGTAAGTCTGTCAACTACCACCATGATGACACTCTTTCCCTCATACTTGGGTAAACCTGTGATAAAATCCATTGAAGCCTCCTCCCAACGTTGGCTTGGAATGGATAAAGGTTGTAATAGACCCGGTGTCTTAATTGTTTCAACCTTATTTTGTTGGCAAACCAAAAATTCCGCCACAAAGTTTTGAATATCTAATTTAAGGCCATCCCAAAAAAATTTCTTCTTAACCCTGTGGTAAGTTTTTAAAAATATTGAGTGCCCTCCTAAGGGAGAAGTGTGCAATTCCATAAGAATCTTTTGTTTCAGGTGGGAATTCTTACAGAGGTATAAGTGATTTTTGTACCATAACGATTCATTTTTCCAGCTAAATGTATCAGACATACTAGAATGTTGTTGTATCTTTCAAATAAGTGCCCATACTTCTTTGTCATTCTTCCATTCCTCCCTTGCTTCGTTTATCCAATCTAGTTGGATAATAGAAATGGCGCACATAAATGCTTCCACATCCTCCTCCTTTCTTGACAGTGCATCCGCCACCACATTTTGCTTCCCTTTTTTGTAGATGATTTCAAAGTCATAACCCAACATCTTTGTCACCCACTTTTGTTGCTCTTTAGAGGATAATCTTTGTTCTAAAATTATTTAAGGCTATCATGATCTATTTTTACCTTGAAGTGTCTTCCCATTAGGTAGGGTCACCATTTCTTAAGTGCATGTAGTATTGCCAACATTTCCTTCTCATAAATAGCTTTGTGTAAAAACTTTCCCTTGATTGGACGACTTTCAAAAGCAATGGGTCTTTCATTTTGCATTAAAACAATACCAATTCCATTTCCTGAAGCATCACATTCCACAATAAAGGTTTTTGTGAAGTCCGGTGTAGCTAAGGTTGGTGCTTGGCACATTGCCTCTTTAAGATGTTCGAAGGCCTTTGTTGCTTCCAGAGTCCATGAAAATGCATCTTTCTTCAATAATCTTGTTAGAGGCACTACTATTTTCCCATAATTCTTAAAAAACTTACGATAATACCTTGTCAACCCGAGAAATCCTCGCAGATGCTTTATGCATGTGGGGATTTTCCATTCCTTATGGATTTAATTTTGCTAGGGTCTACCTTAACTCCTTCATGAGATACAATATGACCCAGATATTCCACCTCTTGGACCCCAAAGAAACATTTGGACCTTTTTCATATGATTATTTCTCCTCCAATAGTTGTAGCACCCTGTCAACATGTTCAACATGATCCTTCCAAGACTTGTTGTAGATTAGTATATCATCAAAAAATACCAACACAAATTTTCTAAGGAATGGTTTGAAAATTGAATTCATCAAACCTTGAAATGT
>APFE030828053.1:0-10041 GCA_000404065.3 Pinus taeda
AAAGTTGATGACATTAAAAGACTTTTTCGTCCATGTAAGATAAGCATATCTGAGTTATGCACCCAACCAGCTCAAATTATAAAAATGGGCATATGAAGAGTCTTAGTATAAGAGGTGATTAAATTTCTTTCATCATTTTAGATACCATAATGTTGTGAAAGTCATGGCTAAACATGACTTAGAAACAAATATGATGGTCTCATTACCATAACCAAAATTAATTTTCTCTCGGTTGCAACAACTCTCCATATGAAGGAATATTTTTTAAAGATATACCTTTTAGAGGAACAAAAAAGATTAAAGTAATGAACCAATGGAAAAATAGAATAACATGTAGATGACATTGTGTCAACCATAAGTGGAGTTCGCAAGTTATACCCTTATAAATCTCATCAATAACCTATAAGTGAAATAGAGACACTTGTTTTGAATATCATATTTTTAACTTAGGAAGCTATGGAGTGGACAAAAGATCATACCAAATAGAATTCCTTCCTAAATAATGGCTTTGGCAAAGCTTATAATCCGATTGGTTGTTAATTAAAAGGTAGTTTAAGAAATTAGAAAAATAACCATCAACTGTTCCTACAAGTCTTGGAATGCCAGATGACTGTAGTGATGGAAAGAAATAGAAGTTATGTAACTATTTATGTAACAGTTAAACCAACAGAAAGCATCAACTGCAAACAGAGGGCTAAAAAGCCAAAAGACATGTAACAGAGTAGGGTTCAGTTCAGAAAGGAAGAAGTTGAGTGAATTTATTAATAGAAACTATCAAGCATTCAGAACGAGAGAAGTACTATCCATCGAAATTGCCTACATAATTATTTGTTGATCTTCATTCATATTTTCATCACTTAAGAGACCACTGTATCATTATAAATTAGTATACTGTCATGGCTACTGTACAAGTATAATTCACAGTTAAATTTAAGTCAAGCAGATAGAATCTTAAACAAATTCTGATTCATAAGACAACGAGTCGCGCTTACGTTCGAGCGCACAACAACATAAACTAAGGACAAGCGAATACGTTCAAGCGCACAATAACATAAACTAAGGACAAGCGAATATGTTCAATGCACAACAACGTAACCGAAAGACAAGCGAAGGTGCCACAGGTAACAAATACCATACATTTTTTTCATCAAAAAAAAATTCATTTAAATTGTCCAGAATAGCAATCTACAGCAAGAGCCGGTATGGCCGAGTTCCATTACATAGACAGAGACCAGTCTAGTCACGGTGGATGTAAATACCATCGAAATTACAACAACCCAGGTCAAATACAAAACCCTGAGTTAGGGTTTGTGACCGACCAACAACAGGGTCACGCTGGAGCCATATCTTTACACACAAAACCAAACTAGAACGACAATGGCAAACAAATAACAATACAGTGACCAGACACTAGACTAGCGGATGAGACATCCTCCAAGCAGAGACCAGCATTCACAAACAGAACAAGTTACAGGCCTACGCAAAATATATGCAACCGAATACCACCGAGTACAGGGGAATATGCAGCCCAGGTCACCCGTGAGGACCTGCAAGGAACGAGATGGAAGATTAGGGCATGTTACAGAGAAAATACAGAGGAACGAAACCCTGTAGAAGCAACATTAATTTGATAAACGAAACCCTTACCCGAAGAACGCGAAGAGAAGCTGTATCTGGAGAAAAGAACGCCACTGAGCGACTCGAGAGAAAAGGGGCAAGTGGGTTAGACCCAAAACAAGGAGAAGATGAAATTGAAGCAAGGAGAAATAGTTTACGTGTTTTAAAACTGAAGGTGATTCCTGAAGAACCCTGTGCTTGATGCCAGAGTCAAAGCCGCATCATAAGAAGGCGAACAAACCCAGATAATTACCAGCAATCGAACTTGGAATGAAAACTCAGAAAACCAGTAGCATACACAGAGACCGCACGATGAAAGCCACATGACAAAGAACAGGAAGATTGAATTCAAGCCACAGTCAAAATACGACCAACCGAAGTCACAGTGATAACCACAAGCAAGCCAAACAACCAGTTATTCTACCGAAGACATAACCAACAGAGTAACAGTGTGACTTACCGAGGATTGAGCACAAAACCAGGCAAGTAACCTCCATAGCCAGACATCATTGTTTTCGAATAGGCGAACAGGATAACCAAACACGCAGCGAAGGTCTCAACCAGTACCCAGAACCAGTTCAAGCACAGTACAATGCCCATGAATTTCATTACAGAGCCGAAGGAACCATAGCACAACACACCCATCGTTTTCCCAACTCAGAGCTCACAAACCCTCGGAGCAACAGAATAATAATCGAAGAAAGGTCGAGAAGGCGCGTTAAACATTAGGGTTGAGTAGTATACCGAGGCAGGGTACTACCATTGAAGTCTACATTTAAAATCCAGCTACCACCAACCTACCAAAGCGCGGCAGAACACCATCCAACCACCACGTAAAGAATCCAACACATAGCATAAAGCGCAAAAGCATTGCCAAGTGGGCTCGGTCCCATCAGAGTGGTATCAGAGTTGTTTGAGTTGAAGAGATTTGGGAGAAATGGATATAGGTAGACGAGGACGACGCCGAGGTGCTCGTAGAATGGCAGATGAGGCGTTAAGAGAAGAACTCAGAGTTCTTTCTGCTTGAATGGAAGCAGTAGAGGCAGGAAGGAGAAGAGATTGAGAGTTAGGTGATGTGAGCGAAGAAGAAGTGGAAGTAGCGGCAGATGGGCCTGAAGGTGACTCACCAGAAGTGAAGTTATTGAAGTCTGTATTATTGTCAAATAGCAGACCAAAAGCAGAATTACCAACCTACGATGGCAGTTTATCGATCGACGTTGTATTAGATTGGATTAGCGAGATGGACAAGTATTTTGAATGTGAGGAAGTTAGTGAAGACCGTAGGGTCAAGTTTGCAGCAACAAAGCTGAAAGGACACGCAACCCTGTGGTGGGACAGTGTCCAGAACGAGAGAAAGAGGTTGAACAAACCTCCGATAAAAACTTGGATGAGGATGGTAGCTAAATTGAAGGGCAGATTTCTGCCAAGAGATTACCAAATCACGCTACATAGGCAGGTTCAGAATTTGAGACAGAGGGGACTGATTGTGAAAGAGTATACAGAGGAATTTTATCAAGTAAATTTGCGAGCAGGATACACAGAGGATACAACAAAAAGGACAGCCAGATATGTAAATGGGCTGAGGATGGATATTTTGGATGAAATAAGCATTTTGTCTCCAAACAATACGGAGGAGGCATACCAGATCGCGATCAAAGCAGAGGAGAAACTTAACCGAAGACAGAATTCCCGGAGAGGACGAGGGTCTACCAGAGGAAGAGGCTAGTCCTATGGCAGGGGCCAAACTTCCAGCAACAGCGAGGAAGCCATCAGTACAAGGAATTCGGGAACAGCAGAAAAAGGATATGGGACGAGAGGTGGCAGATCATTTCAGCGCGGCAGAGGAAATGGCCGTGGAAGGGGAACTGGTTACCAGTGCTACAGATGCCACAAGTGGGGGCACCGCTCTTTTGAGTGCCCAGAGATAGATTCAACTCGACAACGAGGCACCTATGTGGCGCAACTGGAGGGAGCAGCAGCGCCTCCTCAAGAGGCAGAAAATGCCCCAGAACAGGAGAAGCTTTAGTGCTGCATAAGGTGTTGTTGAAGCCAGTTGATGAGAGTATTGAGCAGACACAGCAGAAAGCTCTGTTCAGGACAGTTTGTAAATCGCAAGGTAAATGCTATAAAATGATAATTGACAGCGGAAGTACTGACAATTTGGTGTCAACCGAGATGGTGGAGAAGTTAGGACTGAAGCGTCTGAAACACCCCAATCCATATCGAGTTTCATGGCTACAGAAGGGGCACCAGTTACTGGTAGATGAACAGAGTGAAGTTGAATTTCATATAGGACGTTATAAGGATAAAATCATTTGGGACATTATGCCAATGGACGTATGCCACATCTTGTTGGGAAGACCTTGGCAATATGACAGAAAAGTGACCCATGATGGGGTGTTGAACTGTTATAAGTTCGAAAAAGATGGGATTAGGCATACCCTTGTGCCTATCAGGGAAGAGAAGGAGGCAGCTGAAGTAAATGAAAGTAAGGCATTGCTAATGAGAGGAAAACAATTTTTAAAGCAAGTTGAAAATAGCGAGATGAATTATGCCGTAGTCAGAAAGACAAGGACAGTTCTGTTGCACACAGAAATCACAGGTTTGCCTATAGAAATACAACAAATGTTGGAAGAGTTTATGGATATAGTAGTGGACGACTTGCCGGATAAGTTACCTCCCAAGCGGAGTATTAGTCACCATATTGACTTCATACCAGGAGCGAGCTTACCAAATAAGGAAGCTTATCGAATGAGCCCCAAGGATAATGAAGAAATCAGAAAACAGGTGCAGGAGCTATTGGACAAAGGATTCATCAGGGAGAGTTTGAGCCCATGTGCTGTACCAACAGTTCTCGCCCCAAAAAAGGGAGGAGAATGGTGGATGTGCACTGATTCCAGGGCCACCAATAAAATCACCATACGGTATAGATTTTTGTTACCGCGTATGGATGATATGATGGACTGTCTGAGTGGGGCAGCTTACTTTTCTAAGATAGATTTAAAAAGCAGATATCACGAGATTCGGATACGTGAGAGAGATGAGTGGAAGATAACTTTTAAAACCAATGAAGGCTTATATGAATGGCTGGTCATGCCGTTCGGGTTGAGCAATGCGCCCAGCACCTTCATGAGACTCATGAATGAGATGCTAAAGGAATATATTGGGAAGTTCGTAATTGTTTATTTGGATGACATTCTTATTTTTAGTAAGACACGAGAAGAACACTTCCGGCATGTGCGTAAAGTGTTGGAGAAGCTACAGCAGAATAAGTTATTGATAAATTTGAAGAAATGTACGTTTTTGCAGAGAGAGTTAATTTATCTGGGATTTGTGATAGTGGAGAACGAATTGAAGATGGATTTGGAGAAGGTGACAACAATCATAAATTTTCCGTCACCGAAAAATTGTTTGAGGTACGTAGTTTCCACGGATTAGCAAGCTTTTACAGGAAGTTTATTAAAAATTTCAGCGGAATTTTTGCTCCTATGTTGGAGAACATCAAAAAGGCCAGCCAACCTTTTTGATGGACAGAAGCAGGAGAAAATAGGTTTCAGCTATTGAAAAAGAAAATAACAGAAAGACTGATTCTCAGGCTACCAGATTTTCAAAAATTATTTCAGGTATGTTGTGATGCTAGTGGAACAACAATCGGGGCTGTACTCAGTCACGAGGACAGACCGGTGGCATTTTTCATTGAAAAACTGAATGAGAGTAGGCAGAAGTACTCCTCGTATGACAAGGAATTCTACGTAGTGGTACAGGCGCTAAGGCACTGGAGGCATTATTTGTTGGGGAACGAGTTCGTGCTGTTTTCAGATAATTTTGCGTTACAATATGTAATGTAGCAACACAAACTTAATCATAAACATGCCAAATGGGTGGAGTACTTATAGAGTTTTCATTTTGTACTGAAACATATCAGCGGGAAAGCGAATAAGGTAGCCGACGCATTGAGCAGAAAAGCTTTACTATTGCAGGAAAGCACTGTGCAGGTTTTGGGCTTTGAACATTTACGGGATCTTTATAAGACAGACACAAATTTCAGAGAAGCCTATGAGGCGTGCCAAAAGCCTTTGATAAGGGGAAATAGTCCCTGGCTAGACTATAACATACTAGAAAAATTGCTTTTTAAGGGAGGACAATTGTGTATCCCCAGCTGTTCTATGAGGGAGAATATCATTCGTGAAAAACACAGTGGGGGATTGGTTGGACACTTTGGTATTGAGAAGACCTTGGAACAACTTAGTCACTTTTATTTTTGGCCAAGAATGCGACGGGACGTACAACGTTTTGTGGCTAAGTGTAAGGTGTGTCAACTAGTGAAGGGACATAACCAGAACACAGGATTATATACGCCATTGCCTATTCCAGGCAGACCTTTGGATTCAGTGAGTTTAGATTTTGTGTTGGGACTGCCAAAAACACAGAAAGGATATGATTCAGTGATGGTAGTGGTGGATCGTTTCTCAAAAATGGCACATTTTGTACCTTGTCGGAAAACTAGTGACGCCACTTACGTGGGCCACTTTTTTTTTAATGAGATTGTCAGATTACATGGGTTACCAATAACCATCCTATCAGACAGAGACGTGAAGTTCAAGGGACATTTTTGACGTACCTTATGGAAAAGGATGAACACCCAATTAAGCTACAGTTCTGCTTATCACCCGCAAACCGATGGGCAAACAGAAGTTGTGAACATAAGTCTAGGAAATCTGTTACGCAGCTTAGTCGGGGAGAATTCTAGGATGTGGGACCGAGTGCTAGCGCAAGCAGAGTTTGCTTACAATGATTCGCCGAATTGTAGCACGGGTCTCAGTCCCTTCCAGATTCTTTATGGCATGCACCCTCGTGGAGTGCATGAGCTACGAGATCTTGGTTTACAGGAACGACGGAGTGCGGATGGAGAAGATTTTGCAAATGCAATGAGGGACTTACACGAACAGGTGAAGGCAAAATTATAGGACAACAGCTCGAAGTATAAGGAACATGCAGATTTGAGGAGAAGAGAAGTTCATTTTGAGGTAGGGGATGAAGTTCTGGTACACTTGCGTAAGGAGTGGTTCCCTAAAGGTACGTACAACAAACTGAAGTACAAGAAGATAGGGCCTTGTAAGATCTTGCGAAAGTTTTCAGTGAATGCCTACGAAATACAGCTACCACTTGGAGTAGGCATATCACCTATTTTCAATGTGGTAGATCTGTTTCCGTATACAGGCGTCTATTGGAAGAAAAGAAGGATGAACCAGGACAATCCACGCGGAACACCCTGGAAGACAGAGGAAGTTGGAAAAGACAAATGGCTTATGTCCAACCTCCTGAGATCGAAGGCATCCTTGAAACTCAGGTAGTTAGGCGTACTCGGCGGAAAAATTATTTTCAGTACCTGGTCAAGTGTAAGAACCGTCCGATTGAGGACAACTCATGGCTTGACGCCAGGCAGATTGAACGAACAGGGACATCGGTAGAAGAGCTCATGAACCGGATTCATGATCTTTTCTCACCCCGGGAGCCTGAGGCAGTAGCATCCAGCTCACTGTGACAAGGCATAAAGGACTCCAACCAGGACAAGCGAGAGTCTATTGAATTGTCAAATTCTATTGAGAATAATTTTTCTTTTATTTTATTTTACAAATGAGCAAAAGCTAGGTGTCTTTTTATTTTTCAGTTTAGGATTAATGTAGTTCAGTTGTTAATTAAAAGGTAGTTTAAGAAATTAGAAAAATAACCATCAATTGTTCCTACAAGTCTTGGAATGCCACATGACTGTAGTGATGGAAAGAAATAGAAGTTATGTAACTATTTTTGTAACAGTTAAACCAAGTGCAAGCATCAACTGCAAACAGAGGGCTATAAAGACAAAAGACATGTAACAGAGAAGGGTTCAGTTCATAAAGGAAGAAGTTGAGTGAATTTATTAATAGAGAGTATCAAGAATTCAAAACGAGAGAAGTATTGTCCATCGAAATTGCCTACATAATTATTTGTTGATTTTCATTCATATTTTCATCACTTAAGAGACCACTGTATCATTATAAATTAGTATATTGTCATGGCTATTGTACAAGTATAATTCACAGTTAAATTTAAGTCAAGCAGATAGAATCTCAAACAAATTCTGAGTCATAAGACAACGAGTCGCGCTTACGTTCAAGTGCACAGCAACATAAACTAAGGACAAGCGAATACGTTCAAGCACACAGCAACATAAACTAAGGACAAGCGAATACGTTCAACGCACAACAATGTAACCAAAAGACAAGCGAAGGTGCCACAGGTAACAAATACCATACATTTTTTTTCATCAAAACAAATTTCATTTAAATTGTCCAGAATAGCAATCTACAGCAAGAGCCGGTAGGGCCGAGTTCCATTACATAGAAAGAGACCAGTCTAGTCACGGTGGATGCAAATACCATCGAAATTACAACAACCCAGGTCAAATACAAAACCCTGAGTTAGGGTTTGTGACCGACCAGCAACAGGGTCATGCTGGAGCCATATCTTTACACACAAAACCGAACTAGAACGACAATGGAAAACAAATAACAATACAGTGACCAGACACTAGACTAGCGGACGGGACATCCTCCAAGCAGAAACCAGCATTCACAAACAGAACAAGTTAGATGCCTACCCAGAATATACGCAACCGAATACCACTGAGTACAGGGGAATACGCCGCCCAGGTCACCCGTGAGGACCTGCAAGGAACGAGAAGGAAGATTAGGGCGTGTTACAGAGAAAATACGGAGGAACGAAACCCTGTAGAAGAAACATTAATTTGATAAACGAAACCCTTACACGAAGGACGCGAAGAGAAGCTGTATCTGGAGCAGAGAACGCCACTGAGCGACTCGAGAGAAAAGGGGCAAGTGGGTTAGACCCAGAACGAGGAGCAGATGAAATTGAAGCAAGGAGAAATAGTTTACGTGTGTTAAAACTGAAGGTGTTTCCCGAAGAACCCTGTGCTTGCAGCCAGAGTCAAAGCCGCATCATAAGAAGGCGAACGAACCCAGATAATTACCAGCAATCGAACTTGGAATGAAAACTCAGAAAACCAATAGCATACACAGAGACCGCACGATGAAAGCCACATGACAGAGAACAGGAAGATTGAATTCAAGCCATAGTCGAAATACGACCAACCGAAGTTACAGTGATAACTAGAAGCAAGCCAAACAACGAGTTATTCTACCGAAGACATAACCAACATAGTAACAGTGTGACTTACCAAGGATTGAGCACAAAACCAAGCAAGTAACCTCCATAGCCAGACAGCAATGTTTTCGAAGAGGCGAACAGGATAACCAAACACGCAGCAAAGGTCTCAACCAGTACCCAGAACCAGTTCAAGCACAATACAATGCCCACGAATTTCATTACAGAGCCGAAGGAACCATAGCACAGCGCACCCATCGTTTTCCCAACTCAGAGCTCACAAACCCTCGGAGCAACAGAACAATAACCGAAGAAAGGTCAAGAAGGCGCGTTAAACATTAGGGTTGAGTAGTATACCGAGGCATGGTACTACCATTGAAGTCTGCATTTAATATCCAACTACCACCAACCTACCAAACCGCGGGAGACCACCATCCAACCGCCACGTAAACAATCCAACACATAGAATAAAGCGCAAAAGCATTGCCAAGTGGGCTCGGTCCCATCATGTTTACATTTTTTATAGACATGGTTAAATTTGTTACTTTTATTTTTATCACAATTATGCACCCAAACACCTCAAATTATAAAAGTGGGTGTATGAATAGTCTTCCACTCAGAGATGGTTAAATTTCTCTTGTCATTTTAGATACCATAATGCTGTGAAATTCATTGTCAAATTTGACTTAGTAACAAATACGATGCTCTCATTACCATAGCCAAAATTAATTTTCTCTCGGTTCCTCTACTTTATACTCTTCTTTGTATTTCTTTTTCTGAATTGTGAGATGTGGGAAAATACAATATATTTGAAGTTGATAAACTGAATGTTTTGGATGATTATAATGTTTAAGGAGCAAATGAGATATGGTTTTTTTAATGATATGTGAATAATTAATTAATAATATATATGAAAATTTTATTTGTCTATATTTATGTGAATTAGATATGGTAGTTATACAGTATTTTAAAAATTAAGCATATGAATGTGTGTTAAGAACAAGATTTTGTTGAGTTAATTATATATCTATATTGAAATATAAACAAAATGAGGATTATTTTTATATATTGAGACTTTTTAGTGGTTAAGTAGTACAATTCAATCAAAGAGTTAAAAAATATTGTGCCAATTGGAATAAGTAGGTTAAAGTGCACAAACTTTTGAGAAGATGTTTTTCACTTTCACATGCACTATCACTAATGCTCATTTGAGCTGAGCCATATTAAAAGACAAACAAATTCATGTTACTTGTAAACATT
>APFE030828069.1:0-18088 GCA_000404065.3 Pinus taeda
TCATCAAATATTGTCTTGTTCATTGTATTATTTTTAAAAGGAGGCATGCCCCTTGAAGTGGACTGTAATTATTGATTTCTTATCATTTTTAAGGCATAAGTATCATAACATTCGGTATCATAGCTCTTGATCCTAGGGCTTTTCTAATTTAAATAGGTCATCATGGAAATTTTGTTATAATTTTTTTCTATATGGTTTAAAATGGTGAAACCTAGAGAATATTGAGAATACATCCCAACAAATATTCAATTCGAGTTTCAAGTATTGGTTAGCTATATTTTTGGAGATATGGTATAAGTAAGTTAGGGTTTTTTAAGGCTCCTAAATTTTGTCTCAAATAGGTCAATTCGAAAATTTTGCTATAATTTTTTTTCTTATGAGGCTTTGAACCGTGAACCTTGGATCACATTGAAAATACAACTTGTCAGAAATCTAGTCCAAGTTATAGATCTTGGTTCACTATATATTTGGAGATATGCTCCAAGGAAGTTAGGGTTTTTGTATACTGCAGAGTTAGGTTTAGAAGTCATTTTTTGTAAGGCTTCATAATGTGAAACTTGGACCATATTAATAAAGAAATCGCGAGGGATATCTAATTCCATTTTCCTAATTTGGTTCATTGTATTTTTACAATTATACCCGATGGAAATTAGGGTTTGTGAATAGTCGTGAAATAAATTTTAAACATGTAAGCTTGGTATTTTTGTTATATCTTCTTGCCTAGAAATTTTCAAACTATTAAATATTCAATCATTTTAAGAGATATAGAAGTACCTCCAGTAAAAGGTTCCAAAATTGTATTTCGAGAATTGGATACACGGTATGCTATACACGTTTTCTCGTGGAAAGAGTCCAAAAAAATCGGCAAGTTTTGGGAAAATTACTATAGCTTTCTATTGGCACATCATATTCAATTCACACCTATGGATTGTAGAAACTTCATATCATAGTATTGCATAAAAAATATCTAGATCCAAAAGGCCTCAAATCTCATAGATATATCAATAAAGCTTCAACCATTTTGATATTCTCCAAATTAAGGTACATAACTTACTAGTGACCTGTCTGTTCATTACAAGAAGCCCACTTCTTTTTGTTGTAACAAAGATGAAGGCCATTATTATTTTCTGACATGCCTCCAAACAAAGCTACTACACCAATTAAATCTATCGAAGGCCCATCCTTGACCCATGAAGAAAGAGAATACCCAGAATTAGGTTATCCCAATTAGAGAAGAAAGTTAATGAAATGAATGGTAGTATGTTAAAGAAGGTGGATTTATTAGGTTCTCAAGAAAATCTTAAAAGAGAAATGGAAAAGAATATGAATAAAAATAAGGAAGGAATAGAAAAGAAGATAGAAGGAATATAAATAAATATGGATGAAAATAAGGAATAATTACAAAAATCCATGATTTCTATTTTAGAGAGGTTTCCTAGAGGGGGTGTGGAGATCCAAGGAAATCATGAAAATAAGGAGAATAATTTTATTGATAATCAATCTCATATGAGGATTATGCTACACAATTAAAGAGCATAAATGTTGAATTGCAAAACCATACTCATGAATTTTCAATCCAATATCCACATCATCAAGGCTTCAAGTCACACCAAGGAACTACTACATTTTGAAGATTGATATGAGGAAATTTGATGGTAGTGGTCTTGTAACATGGATGTTTTAGATGGAGCAATACTTCTATCTACACCAAGTGGCATCCTTACAAAAGGTAATTATTTCATCCATGATTTTAGAACAAGACCAAAATGTATGGTATTTATAGTTATATGAAAGAAAAAGGGATTTTTTATATCTTGATCCATTTTACAGAGGAAATGATAAAAGATTAAGGGGATATTAATAAAACACATTCTTTAGTCAATTCGTAAATCTTCAATAGAACACGTTGAACGATTCTAGAATTTGAGTCTCAAAGTAAAGAATATTTTAGAGGATAACTTGTTAGACCTATTTATGGGTACTTTAAAGGAAATCATCCAACATGAGGTGCATTTCTTTGAACCTAAATCCCTACATCATACTTTTAGTACAGCAAGAAAAGTTGAAATTAAAAATATGGCCACTAGAAAATTGGTCACTAATAAATATAGAAAAATCAGGGATCCTTTTTTTAAACCAACAAGGTTCTCTTAAACAAATGGATGAAAGTATAGCACAAGGACCATGTTTCAACTATGACAGAAAGTATAGTAAAGGGCAAAAATGTAGTGAGAATAAATTATTATGCATAGGCTATGAATATGAAGTAGATCAAGAAGTGGAAACTTCACAAGATCTAAAGCTAGAAGAACTTACTCCAACAATCTCTTGTCATGCATTGGATGTCATTAGTACTCAAAAAAACCTCAAGATAGAAGGATATATCAAAAGGAAAGGGGTAACAGTATTGATTGATTCATGTAGTACCCATAATTTAATGAATTACAAATTGGCAAAACCTCTTAATTACTTTGTATATCTAGCACCGGAATTTCAAGTAATGATTGTAGATGGAGGTGGGACATAAATTGTTCAAGGATGTGCAATAAGATTAAGATGATTATAGTGGGGGTATTTATTTGTTACTCCCATGATTGCAATCTAAATGGGTGATGTGGATGTTGTAGTAGGGTTCTAATGGTTACAGTCCTTAGGAATAGTAGCCCTTAATTTCCAATATCTTTTCATAATATTTTTATCATAAGGAAAGTAAATTGAGTTTAGAGGTATCCAAGGGAAGCCCAGTAAAGTAATAAGCTCTAATAGCATGAAAAATTCTCTAAAAAATTGACACCAAGGTTTTGTTGCAGAATTGTTCTCATTAGATGTGTTGGCTTAGTTTGGGCTTACCCAGGTTTGATCTATACTGCACACCAACAAAACCCTCAATCATTAGCCCTGTCAGCAACAACCTGCAAGAAGATTGCAATCTCACCTGAAGTGACTATAGGAGGATGCAGAACCATGTTGCTGCAACCCTCAGGGATGCAGAGATGTGGTATTGTTGTGTTTTCTTATACTTATCATTCATGCATTACTTCACCACATTACATTCATCCATTAAACATATCATATAAAGCCATAAATCATCATTGTATTGATAAAGGTGCAACTGTAAAATAGATAATAAGAAAATATACACATGAAGACATAGATTTTACCATGGTTCATCCCAATGTGGGACTACGTCCACAAGAACTCTTGCTTATAATAATAATTCTTGTGCAACAAACAGTTCTTGGCCTACGCACTCAGCTGCAGGTTGTCTACGCACTCAGCTGTAGGTTGTCTGCGCACTCAGCTACAGACTCAAGCCTCTGCGCACTTAGCTGCAGGGCCTTTCCTTCATCACAAAATATAGATCACAATAGTTTGACCATAAACATTTATCAGGACCATAAAAGATGATTCTTCTTCTTATTATTTTACCCTATATATACTATTAAATCAAGGGTACATCGTTACAATACCATGGTCCAAGTACCATGGACTCCCTAAAACAAGTAGCTATAACCATTGATCCTTTACATTATCACATGATTTTACAAAAAGGAGGGATTTTTACCCACTTTGATGCCTTTATACCTCATGGTATATTCCAACTACTTCGTTGCGTGGTCCACTTGGCACTTCGCTGCTCTACTACATGGTCCACTTTATGCTCCGCTGCACTCTCCATTACGTCCTCTGCTCCTCAAAATTTGGAGTCTTTACCAAAACTTAGGCCAAGTTGGGTTGTGCCCAACCAGCCCCCAACACTCACATGTGACTCATCCCAAGTCACTCAGCAGCTTTGCATCTAATTTTTTATGTGATGTTGATGTAGGTTTCGTTGAACTGCTGCAAAATCTTTGTGACCTACTTCTCTTCACTGTGTGCTTCCTCCAGTAGTGCCTCCGTCACATGTCATGTAGCCTTCTACACCATCATTGTCTCCATTTTTCGAAGCTCTTGAAGCTTCTCATATACTACCTGCGATAGTTGGAGAGCCTTATCCTACCATGGTTGAGTCATCACTATTAAAACATGTTCTTTCTTCTTCAATTCCTCAATCTTCTTTTAGAAGGCCTTTCCCTCATTAATTTTGGCAAGATTCTACGAGAATGGTAAGCTCTTCACAAATGCATGAATCTCTTCCCACTGTTGTTGCTTATGTTGAATCTCTTCCTACAGTGTATGTACATTTGGATCTTCCTGCAGCGAAGTAGAAATTAGTAGACTTTCATCCAAGAGTTTTCCACAGTCTACCATTGTTGTGAAGATGTTGGCCATTGCAGTCTTTAGTCAGTCTCCCTTTATCTCGTACTTCCTATGGCATAGTTTGTTTTAGCTTCATTTGTAGCTCACTAATCTGCATTTCGTACTTGAATTACACTACAGCAATTTTCTCCTTGTAACCCTTCTTTGCAAGGTCGAACTTCGTGACCTTCTATTCTACCGGCTCTTCCTCTCGAACATCAAGGTCCGGAATTTCTTGCACGTTGCTTCCACTACCTCCTTGATCTTTTGGTGATTTTGTGCTACTTGATCCCTTTCTTGGATCACCTACTCGAGCTTCTTCCAAAGCGCAACTCACTCTTTTTCTACTTAAATATTTACCTGTGAGGTGTGTTGTTCATGCAAGCTCTCCTATAATTTTGAAGTGCATCTTATGTAATCTTTGCAATGGCACTATTGCAATGTTCATATTGACATGCTTCCATTCTTTAGCTTGTTTTTGTAGTTCAGCGGAGTCAAATTGTAGGGCTCTTGCAAGTATTTGTGCTAACCTCGTTGCAATCGTAGGCTCTATCTACCTTTCTACTCTAACCCTTTCCTCAATCTGCATTGGTTATCTGATCGTCTGTGCCAATATCTTTAATTTTGTGATCCACTCTTTGACACCGGTCAAAATTGTGTCATAGTGATCTTCTACTCTATTTCAAGATTCATCTTACGCCTCATGAATATTATCTCTGATCTACTCCAGGTCCCCAGTATTAAGTACCATTTGTGTGATATCCTTCATTTTATCCACCTTCTTCTTTTTCTTGATCTTCGTGGAAGTTGTTAGCACCTAAGTCCTCCTTAGGCTGAAGGAAGAAAAAATTCAGGGTAACCACAAACCACGCTCAGTCTGGTAGCTAGCCCTACCAGAACGGGAGAGGGCTCTCTCCGAGTCACGCTCAGCGAATAAGTAAACGAAATGGTCTGAGATGATTTGCAATGAATATTGATCTTAGGCTAGTAAGTAAATATAGATACAAGAAACAATTTTTTTATGAATGACTGAGTTTATGGGATGTATGGGACCAACGAACAGCAATGAGCAGATAATTTAACACAAAGGCACAGATTACTTCGTGAGGCAAGACAGGCAGAAAGTCTAGCAATTAAATTTGAAGTAGCACCGAACAGAAAGATTGTTGAGGAGGGTGAAAAGGGCATAAGTACATGAATCCTTTTCAACAAAAGAAAAACACACAGCGTGAAACTTTCCCACAGGCAAAGCAATAAAAATGGATTCTACCTTATCTTACTCAGAAAATTTCACTGGAAATGAATATGGATGAACTATGAAACATAACGAAATACATATAAAACATAAGGAAAAACACATTTGCTACACTCACACCCACATGAATCTCATGAAACAGAGTCGTTTCCTTTCATTAATCCTCTGTCAAAATATACAATGAAGCAATAGAGTTTCTTTCCCACAGTCTCCTAGAAATTACAAGCCACCAAACATTTGCAAATAGTTTGCATACAATAAATAGACTATGCCATGAGGAAATAGAACGACCAAGAGTTGGGGAGTTTCTCAAATCATTACAAAATGGAGATGGAAAGCCAACCATTAGCTACAGGTGCAGCGTTACAAAAATGACAAATGGCTTGGGTGACCGTTTGCCTTCCTTTTCCACTTGGATAGAAGCCAAACTCTTTAAAATTTGCCTTAGTTTCTGAAAAAAGTGAAACGTAGATGAGCGGGCCCACTTGGAGAAAGTCGCGAAACGGAGGTGAATTTGGCCTTTTTCTCTATATGCATCGCGCCTAATTCTATATGCGTCATGCCATTTTGGAGGCTATTTTGAAGTACCTACAGGAGTCCAAAATGTGCCCAAGTGTGCTTGTTGGAAATCCTAGCCTGTCTGCTTTCCAACCCAAGTGGAATTTCTAAATTTGGTGCTCATTTACCCTCCAAATTTTCATTCTCCCAAGACTGCTTCCTGTGTGTCAAAATAGGGGCAGAGAGGTCATTTTTTGGGTGTTTTTGGCCTCTTAGAGACTCAAATCATGCCCAAATTTCTTGTCCATGCACCAGTAGTCATGATTTTGCATGCTAAATCCAAAAATGCAAGCCATTTCTAATTTGGAGCTCCCAATCCTAAGCGTCGCGCCAGTGACGCAGCGCACGGGGAGAAAAAACCTGTGTTGTGACCAAAAATTTTCCATGTGACCAAAATTGCCCCAAATTTCTTGAAATTTTGGCCGGAGTTTCTCCATCAAGTACCATGCTGGGCTAAAGAGGTTTTGACCAACATCTGAAGACGATCATGCTCCCTTTGCCTCTTTTGATTCCTTATTACCTTCTTTAGTTTTGCCTTTAAATTCCTTATTCGTGCCTTGCAAACATGATTGTGTGCCCAATAATGGTTTTTCATGTGCCTGAGCATGTACTTGTCCTTGTTCTCTTTCGCCAACAACTCCTCTAAGTGTATGTTGATCCTCTCGAGCCAATTCTCTCGATCAGCCTCTATCTCCTGCTGAATAGGTGTCCTCTCATTTAGGCTTCGTTGGGCAGCCTGTTGGTCATCACGGATGTTTTGCCACCTCTATGAGGCCTCCTGGGTGCATGTACCTCTGTTGGCGAATTACTATGTGTCTCTTCTTCATGATCATATGACGGATCAGATGTCATGTCTGTTGTATATGGACTGTGCTTGGACTGGCCCTTTGATGATGGTAGTGAAACTATGTGATGTTGTGATCTCTGCCACCAAGGGGAACACGAAAAGGGAGTGTTAGGAAGGGGAATAATATGATGGGATTAGGGGTTATGGGGGGAAATTTTGTTTATGGACATGTAGGAGGGTATAGGGAATAGGGGTTTAGTAATGTTTTAGGGTAGGGAGAATAGGGAAAAATGGGATAGGGGGGAAGGGAACAATGGAAAGAAGGGGAAGTGTATGTACATTTGGATCTTCCTGCAGCGAAGTAGAAATTAGTAGACTTTCATCCAAGAGTTTTCCACAGTCTACCATTGTTGTGAAGATGTTGGCCATTGCAGTCTTTAGTCAGTCTCCCTTTATCTCGTACTTCCTATGGCATAGTTTGTTTTAGCTTCATTTGTAGCTCACTAATCTGCATTTCGTACTTGAATTACACTACAGCAATTTTCTCCTTGTAACCCTTCTTTGCAAGGTCGAACTTCGTGACCTTCTATTCTACCGGCTCTTCCTCTCGAACATCAAGGTCCGGAATTTCTTGCACGTTGCTTCCACTACCTCCTTGATCTTTTGGTGATTTTGTGCTACTTGATCCCTTTCTTGGATCACCTACTCGAGCTTCTTCCAAAGCGCAACTCACTCTTTTTCTACTTAAATATTTACCTGTGAGGTGTGTTGTTCATGCAAGCTCTCCTATAATTTTGAAGTGCATCTTATGTAATCTTTGCAATGGCACTATTGCAATGTTCATATTGACATGCTTCCATTCTTTAGCTTGTTTTTGTAGTTCAGCGGAGTCAAATTGTAGGGCTCTTGCAAGTATTTGTGCTAACCTCGTTGCAATCGTAGGCTCTATCTACCTTTCTACTCTAACCCTTTCCTCAATCTGCATTGGTTATCTGATCGTCTGTGCCAATATCTTTAATTTTGTGATCCACTCTTTGACACCGGTCAAAATTGTGTCATAGTGATCTTCTACTCTATTTCAAGATTCATCTTACGCCTCATGAATATTATCTCTGATCTACTCCAGGTCCCCAGTATTAAGTACCATTTGTGTGATATCCTTCATTTTATCCACCTTCTTCTTTTTCTTGATCTTCGTGGAAGTTGTTAGCACCTAAGTCCTCCTTAGGCTGAAGGAAGAAAAAATTCAGGGTAACCACAAACCACGCTCAGTCTGGTAGCTAGCCCTACCAGAACGGGAGAGGGCTCTCTCCGAGTCACGCTCAGCGAATAAGTAAACGAAATGGTCTGAGATGATTTGCAATGAATATTGATCTTAGGCTAGTAAGTAAATATAGATACAAGAAACAATTTTTTTATGAATGACTGAGTTTATGGGATGTATGGGACCAACGAACAGCAATGAGCAGATAATTTAACACAAAGGCACAGATTACTTCGTGAGGCAAGACAGGCAGAAAGTCTAGCAATTAAATTTGAAGTAGCACCGAACAGAAAGATTGTTGAGGAGGGTGAAAAGGGCATAAGTACATGAATCCTTTTCAACAGAAGAAAAACACACAGCGTGAAACTTTCCCACAGGCAAAGCAATAAAAATGGATTCTACCTTATCTTACTCAGAAAATTTCACTGGAAATGAATATGGATGAACTATGAAACATAACGAAATACATATAAAACATAAGGAAAAACACATTTGCTACACTCACACCCACATGAATCTCATGAAACAGAGTCGTTTCCTTTCATTAATCCTCTGTCAAAATATACAATGAAGCAATAGAGTTTCTTTCCCACAGTCTCCTAGAAATTACAAGCCACCAAACATTTGCAAATAGTTTGCATACAATAAATAGACTATGCCATGAGGAAATAGAACGACCAAGAGTTGGGGAGTTTCTCAAATCATTACAAAATGGAGATGGAAAGCCAACCATTAGCTACAGGTGCAGCGTTACAAAAATGACAAATGGCTTGGGTGACCGTTTGCCTTCCTTTTCCACTTGGATAGAAGCCAAACTCTTTAAAATTTGCCTTAGTTTCTGAAAAAAGTGAAACGTAGATGAGCGGGCCCACTTGGAGAAAGTCGCGAAACGGAGGTGAATTTGGCCTTTTTCTCTATATGCATCGCGCCTAATTCTATATGTGTCATGCCATTTTGGAGGCTATTTTGAAGTACCTACAGGAGTCCAAAATGTGCCCAAGTGTGCTTGTTGGAAATCCTAGCCTGTCTACTTTCCAACCCAAGTGGAATTTCTAAATTTGGTGCTCATTTACCCTCCAAATTTTCATTCTCCCAAGACTGCTTCCTGTGTGTCAAAATAGGGGCAGAGAGGTCATTTTTTGGGTGTTTTTGGCCTCTTAGAGACTCAAATCATGCCCAAATTTCTTGTCCATGCACCAGTAGTCATGATTTTGCATGCTAAATCCAAAAATGCAAGCCATTTCTAATTTGGAGCTCCCAATCCTAAGCGTCGCGCCAGTGACGCAGCGCACGGGGAGAAAAAACCTGTGTTGTGACCAAAAATTTTCCATGTGACCAAAATTGCCCCAAATTTCTTGAAATTTTGGCCGGAGTTTCTCCATCAAGTACCATGCTGGGCTAAAGAGGTTTTGACCAACATCTGAAGACGATCATGCTCCCTTTGCCTCTTTTGATTCCTTATTACCTTCTTTAGTTTTGCCTTTAAATTCCTTATTCGTGCCTTGCAAACATGATTGTGTGCCCAATAATGGTTTTTCATGTGCCTGAGCATGTACTTGTCCTTGTTCTCTTTCGCCAACAACTCCTCTAAGTGTATGTTGATCCTCTCGAGCCAATTCTCTCGATCAGCCTCTATCTCCTGCTGAATAGGTGTCCTCTCATTTAGGCTTCGTTGGGCAGCCTGTTGGTCATCACGGATGTTTTGCCACCTCTATGAGGCCTCCTGGGTGCATGTACCTCTGTTGGCGAATTACTATGTGTCTCTTCTTCATGATCATATGACGGATCAGATGTCATGTCTGTTGTATATGGACTGTGCTTGGACTGGCCCTTTGATGATGGTAGTGAAACTATGTGATGTTGTGATCTCTGCCACCAAGGGGAACACGAAAAGGGAGTGTTAGGAAGGGGAATAATATGATGGGATTAGGGGTTATGGGGGGAAATTTTGTTTATGGACATGTAGGAGGGTATAGGGAATAGGGGTTTAGTAATGTTTTAGGGTAGGGAGAATAGGGAAAAATGGGATAGGGGGGAAGGGAACAATGGAAAGAAGGGGAAAAGTGAGAGGTGAAAGAGGAGCCTTGGCATCAACACCACCATTTTGCAACCCTAGAGCAATGGCTTTAATCTTTTCAATTGGTAGGGTTTAGGAATTTTTTCTTGCAATTATAAATGGCCATACACCATCATCACATTCATAAAAATACATGAGCCATCAAGATGTAGACACTACCTATCGATTTGAAGGGTTTCAAAGTGATTTGATGCAAATTTGGCACAAATTCGGGCCTTCGTGGGTGTGCGCCGCGCAGCAAACCCAGTGCGCCACGCTCTGTATATGCGTCACGCCCTTGTATTTTTACCACTGTGGGTTCACGCTCTATTTGCCGCGCTCCTCTGTGTGTGCGCCGCGCTCCTAAAAACAACTCCAACTCCCTCCAAACGTGTGCTTTGCACTCCCAATTACCTTGTTATGTTTCTCTTTACCTTGGTATGCTAAATGACTTTGTTCCTTGTGGAAACTTTGTGGAATGAAGAATTTGCAGTTTTGGAGGAATATTTTAGTCAAATTCAGGCCTTTTAGCCCTGTGCACCGCACCTCCCATGTGCGCCACGACAGTGTAAATTTACACTGGAAAATTTCTCCCAGTGCGCTGCACTCCCTCTGTGCACCGCTCCTTTTTGCAGGAGCATTTTGGAGGCCTTCCCTATGTCCAAATTGGGTGCAGGATAGCTCTTTGGAAATGAATTTGAGTCGAATTTCCAACCCAATTAGAATTTTTCAATTTGGAGTTAATTTTCCTTGTCAAAAATCAAATCTCCCAAGACTGGTCAAAATCTGCCCAGTGAGGCTGCCTCAAGGCAGAGTGATGTTGCAGTCAACTTTTGAAGGTGTTCCTCAACTCCAAATTGAGATCATGATAGCTCATTAGAAATATATTTGTGTCTAGTTCTCATTTTACTCATCAAGAAAGTAATTTGGCTAACCAAGCTAGGAGAAAACTTGATGTTCCCAAGGTCACTTTAGAGGTGCATCAATATCCCAAGGCAATTGTATTTTTGACATTTCTCTAAAACCATGATGCCTGTGTAAAAAGTAAAGGAGGTTTTTCTTCCTTGGCTTATTGTGGAAAAAAAAATATCTCATTTTTCTAAAATTCATCTTTTATTGCTTAGAAACATCCTTTGAGTGAATTATTGAGCCTTCCTCTAGCCTGCAAGTATTATTGAAGCACTTTGAGAACAACAATTTGCAAACCCTAGACCTAATGACCAAGTTGACTCTTGTCCATTAAAAGATCAAACATTGACTGTCATGGACTTTAATATACATTGATGAAAATACCTAAGCCAGCAGGTGCAAGACATGAGGGGTAATGACTGACAAGACCCTTCTGTTAGATTATGGCATGCCCCTAGCGGAATGCAGCTGAGTGGATGAAGCGAGACACCTAAAAAATGAAATGCAGAAAGAGTTTTGATCTCTGACGGAGGACTGACAAGACCGACTCTAACATTGGCTCCAATGGGGGATGGTAGCCCCTTGGAGGTGCCAAGAACTGCAGATCTTTGGGAGAGCATACAGTGCCTTCATCCATTGGGCTGGAGTCAAAACACGGAGACTGACATTATGCAGACGAACTCTGACTGAAGACTCAAGCAGAAAACCATAATAAAACTAGACATGACTAAATCCTAACTAACAAACTGGAAAGCTTCTCATATTTGAGCTTATTCAGTAAACCTACCCTAGTTACTCTTTCCACCACCCGGTCAAGTGAGATGGAACAGCCAATGCAACCAGGTGAGCGTTATGGATGATATTTGATTTCTTCCCAAATGCTTTATGATGCGCAGGAAAAGGGAAGGATCGAAAGGCAACTCCCATGGAAACTTGGAATCAAGTTCACTGCTGACAAACTTGCCAAGCATGAATTGGCTGGATGAATTCAAGAATACTGCAAAAGGATCTTCATAAGCATCGTCGTTGATTTCCATTAACACATTACTGCTCTGGTCCAAGTAATCTTCATAGCTGGATATTAAACTTTTCCTCACATCTGCACTGTCTTTCTCTAATGATTGCAGCAAGCGGTCAAAAGGATCCTGAATTTCATGAAGAACCAAACTCTATTGTTGATTCCACACATAACCAAAGCCTTCTTTATCAATCTCCTCATATGACTGCAAAATTTGGTATGGGCTATGAAATGAACAATCAGTTAAACAAGACAATGAAGGTGACCCTTGAAATAGATGATTATCAACATTCTCATTTGTCGCATGGTTAATTGATGAAGAAGAATTTTTACAGCAAACAAAATCTAACACATGGGCAAAAGGATCATCAAAAACTTGAGGAGACTGTTGCGATGTATCTATTGAAACTGTATAACATCCTATTGGTGGTTCATCCTTTTCTTTAGAGATATTAGGAAGATTCTGCCTTATCAACTGAAATGCTTCGTAACACAAGGGTACAGAATCCTCTTGCATCATTAAATCATGTATTTCAGCTGCCTCACCTTCATCTGTAATCTGACCTTCAATTGTGTTTGGTGGCTGCAAATCTGGTTCTGTATCCAAAATGATTTCATCAATTATTTCAGGGGAAGATTTCTTATTAACGACCTACTCAAAAATTTTGCCATCTATCTCATCCTCAACATTAAAACTGAGAGATTGTTGATTTCCTACAAGCTTTTCATTTGAAGATTTACTATGCAATTTACCCAGCAAAAACTGAAATGATTAAAAACATAAAGGTAAGGAATCTTCTTGTATCGTTTGATCATATATGCCAGCTTCTATGTCTTCATGTGCAACCTGACTATTAATGGCATTTGGGGGCTGGAACTCTGAATATAAGAAATCTGGAACAAAGTTTTCATCGCCCTCAAGAGGATCCAAATCAAGATTTGTCGATAGCTGATGTCTGATTGCATGGAAATTATCTCTGATGAACTGACATGAATCAAAGAAAAAAGGTAGAGATCCTTTACTTACTTCAAAATCTGTTGCACTTTCCTCATCGTTTCCATAGCTGATATGCCTCGGTTGATCACTGTACTTGAGTTGTTGTAAGTGAACTTCCTCATCCCACAAACTAGCTACTGATTTGTCTACAAGATTAGCTTTTGTTTGGAGAGCATAATCATCATCATCATACTGATCAAACTGAGGCAAATCATCAGTATAACACACGTCATCAAGCATACATGTCATATCAACAGTTCTTTCTTCTCCAAGATGATCTACAAAACAATCCTTATGACTACTGAGATAAGAAACAAAATGTTTTGGATCAACCACTTGTTCATCCAAATGGATATCGAGCCTTGATCCTTAACAGAAAGACTTCAACGTGTAGAGATTAGTTATAGGGTAATTGGTTACACAAACGTGAAGAATTGGTCTTGGACTATTGGCGTGAAGGGAGGTGCCTGAAGCCGGATGCCCCGCTATGCTCTGCCTGCGGCTGCCGGATTCCGAACCGATCGATCCGATATATGATCCGACATCCATCCCCGGCACGCTGATCTTACCTTTCTATCTTTATAGTGAGGAGGTTAGTGAAGTGAGGCAAGTACCGATACGTTCAGGACGGTGTTTATACCTGACCAGTTTAATGATACCATGCTGCTCAGTCAGCAGTGTGAGGTGAGGTTCCGAGGTTAGAGTTGGAGTCTAGTAGGGTCAAGGGGATATTTGTATGTCACTTTTCTAGTTTATATGACCGCCTCCTTTGATGCATGGCTATATTGGCTAACCAACTAGCAATTGACTTCCCGTTCAATGGCTATCTATCAGCTGGCTGGCTCTGAAGCCGAAGATTCCAATTTTCTTAATTGAATGGGCTGGATTAGCGCCGACATTGATTGAACCGACAGAATCTAATCATTTTTCTCACCATATCTTCTACTACACTCACCAAAATGTCAAGCTTTTCCTCTGAAGTTGTAATTTTCTCTGGATCCACGTTTTTCATCTCTTCTTCTTTCAACCTTGCCCTTCTGATCAGCAAATGAGCCTCTACATTTACTGCATTGTTTTGCATCTCTTCAAGTGTTGCGACATTCTTTTCTCTCAGCTGAAACTCCATTTCCGGATTGAAGGCACCTAGGTAGTGCAAGAGAGCAGATCCAGGAGGGGGTCTTATATCAACTGGCATTGAATAATAAACTTGATTAAATCTGGCTAAAAAAAAATTGTACTGTCTCCCCTGGCAATCTTTTCAGCTGATTATACTATTCTACAATAAGGAAAAGGTTTTGTCCGATCCCCCACCTGTCAAGAAAAACTTTGATGAACTGTTGTAAATCTGTGATGCTCGTTGTTAGACTCTGTCTCATGTCAGAGATTGATTCTTCTTCAAAACCCTGTTTTGAAGAAGAAATCATTAATGTGTTGTTTCAAATTATATAATTTATCTCCAACTATTCAACTGGCAGCGACTTCAAGCTCCTACCTCTGCTAAAGTAAAAAGAAAACAAAACATCATCAGCAATCATGTCCATTTATTTGATCTGGTCTGACTTTTGGCATCAAGAATGGATGTAACATGCATTCATCTAGATGGTAATGCTGATGCAGTTGAATTCTGTCCTGACTATCTATTTCAACATATTTTAGCAGCAACAACCTATACATTACAGGAAAGTTCTCAGCCTTGTCGTGTTGGAATTTTATCTCTGTTCTCAATTCATGACAAAACACACCTCAAGTTTCTTCAGAAGATTAAAACTTCAGGAATTTTTGATATCAAATGGACACCAAGGAAAGGGAACATGCAGCCTCATCTTCTACAAGCTGATTCACATGGTAACTTGACAACTTATTGTCTAGAAACTTCAGGGATGATGTCTGAAGATGAAGTTCAGGTGACTGACAATGTTAAGCTAAAGGAACTTGTGAGTGAGAATGTTAGTTGCTTTTTAATGTGCCTTACTATGGATTGGGACCAGTTTGATGCTAGCCTTTCTTCAAATATTGTAGTAGGCCTTTCAGATGGTTTAGTTTCAGTTGTCAGTTTGAGCGAAGCTCAGATGCAAATAGAACACACTTGGAAAGCTCACATGTTTGAAGTCTGGACCGTTGCTTATGACTCCTAGCAGCATGATATCTTGTATAGTGGTGCTGATGATTGCAATTTTTGTGGTTGGGACTTCCGAGAAACCAATATTTCGAAACACAAAGAGCCATCGAATGGGAATATGCAGCATTCAGAACTGTCCAACACGGGAAAATTGTATCATCACAGACAGCTATGATGAATGTTTGAGATTATGGGATACAAGACTGATGGAAAAAACCTACAGGAATCTGTGGGACTGAGTGGAGAAGTTTGGAAGCTTTAAATTCCATCCTTCCAATGGAAACCTTGTTTTGGCTGCGTGCATGCACAATGGCTTTGCAATTGTGAGGCTTGATGAATTACAACACAATGAAACAGCTGGGCGCATTAATCTATCCCAGGACATTCGGGTAGTTGAAATTTCTGGTGTTAAAAGCTTCAGTGGTCAAACTCCAGCTTGTGCAATAAATCCTGTAAAGGAAATGGATACTACAGATGAAGCAGGAAGGGGCTTGGTATTTTGGCATTATAAAGGAGCTATTGTGAGGCAAAATATTGAAGATTTTTGGAAAATAACTCATGTACAGCATGGATATGATCTTCTTTACACACCACATGTGGCCAAAGCTGACCTCTGGAAGATTAGTGGAGATCTAGAGTTTTACAAAGAAAACATGTTTAATCAAATGGATGTTGAAAATGAGCAGTATCAACTTAGACCCACTGTCCCTATCATATACTTGTGTACAAGCATAGCCTGCGCTCCTACAGGGACTTACCCTTTAAAGTCGCAGAATTGGATATGGTATATAGATATGAGATGTCAGGAAGCCTACATGGTCTTTTCCGTGTAAGGAGTTTCATCCAGGATGATTCACATGTCTTCTGTTTGCCCAGCCAGATCAAGAAAGAAATAAGAAGTGTTTTAGATCTGACAGAAGCAATCTTGTCTCAGTTTGATTTTAAAAATTATGAAATAAACCAATCGACAAAACCTGAAAAAGCAGTGGACAATGATGTTATTTGGGAGAAAGAAATCCGTGTTTTAAAAGATGCTCAATTCGACATTCATGTCATCGCACCAAAGCGCCATTGATATTTGTACATGAACCCTCACGCACTCAAGTTAAGGAGGCGTTGGCTTCATTGGATCTCATTTAGTAGACCAATTAATGGAAACTGTTAAAAATAAGGAGGAAAGGTCACCATAACAATGAACAATCCTGTCAGTAAATTGATGTGGCATTTTGTGATGTTTAAGGAGAAAATTCATTACATAAATCAGTTTGTTGATGGGCCAATACAGGACTGTACAGGACTGCAATAAAACAATTGTGGATATCTCTAACTGATTGTTTCGAGGCACTAACATTGGCAAAGAGCTGGGATGTCTGTGCGCGGAGTGCGGTAGCGGAATATGCGCAACAATGAGGAGGAGGGAGTTTCAGCTCAAGATTTGGTGCATGGGAGAGTTGTGCAAATTCTTGATAATGGCGTACTCAAATGATGGAATGAACTCTTTTGCCAGGCTCTACAAAATGGGACCATGGAGGGATTCTTTAAACTCATTTCATACTTCCAAACACAATCTGAACCTGCCTACTATGGATTGGCTACTCTTGCAGTTGTTCTCAATGCTCTTGCAATTGATCCTCGAAGAAAATGGAAGGGGCCTTGGCGCTGGTTTGATGAATCGATGTTGGACGGTTGTGAACCTTTGGAAAAGGTGAAAGTTGATGGCATGCCTAGCTAATTGTTCTGGAACTAAGGTTGAAGCTTTCCGCTCCAATCAAAGCTCTATTGATGAATTCCGGAGATTTGTAGCAAAGTGTGCTTCTTCTGAAGATTGCCATGTGATTACATCATATCATAGAGCTCCACTAAAGCAGACAGGATCTGGCCATTTTTCACCGATTGGTGGATACCATGCTAAAAAAAAACATGGCACTTGTTTTAGATGTCGCTCGATTCAAGTATCCTCCCCATTGGGTTCCACTTTCACTTCTTTGGGAGGCAATGAATACCATGGACGAAACGACTCAAAAATACAGGGGGTTTATGCTAATTTTGAAGCACCAGCAGGGTCCATCCTTACTTTATGCTCTGGTTCTGCAGCTTCTGAAAGCAGAAGGTTCTGATAGTGTAGAAAAAATCCTTTCTGCGGTTTTTGAATCATTACCTGTAAATCTTACAGATTTCATCAAGTGGATTGACAAAGTTAGAAGGTTGAACCGGTTTTGGGAGATTTTGACAAGGAGAAATATGCAGTTCTTCGAAAATGGGTTGTAGCTTCTGATAGAACACAAGTGCCAATTTCCATCGTTTTGGTAAAAATAGATGGCACAGATCCTCTACTTCAGATCATTGAAGTGGCTTTGGAAACAACATTAGTGTCGAGCGTCTTGGAGCAGGGTTGGTGCTTGGTAATAGTAGTGAGATGGAGAATGTCAATACAGAAACATCAAACAAGGAATGACATTTTTGGTTCTCTGTCCATCAGTCAATCCCTATCAGAGAGTTATCAGCAGACTGTGAATTCTGGGAATATTACTTCTAATAATCAGGAACGGGGTTTCAGTTTCTTTAGCAGAACCATCCTACAGTATATCAGGCTTTGGATAGTTTACCGAGCTCCCAAATGACGGGTGCAAATTCATCACCTCTACCCTCAGTCAGTTCCATGTACAACATGCCATCGAATATGGTGATGTATCAAATGTTTCTTTTACAGGCAACGAACTTTGGGCCCAAGTGTAAAAGATAGGAATTCTATACTACTTCATTACATTCAAACTTGAACCAGATTGCGGTTGCCTATGTTTATTTTTAGCAATAGGAGTGACACCTGTAATGCCACCTATTCACCAGATTCCAACAGATACAGAGGTCATTTCTTAGGTGGCAGTC
>APFE030828073.1:0-14972 GCA_000404065.3 Pinus taeda
CATTTGACCCTATTGGTGGATACCTCGCCTCTGTGTCAGCTTTCATTATTGGTTGGTTCAGAGGGTTTCTACCATGCGCTAGCTACATCTTGTGTATGCCGGAAACGTACTTCGGTTCGGTTACTACATCTTTTTTTCGTCTGATTCCTTCCACATTATTGGCCTACGGGTTACACTCGCGCTAGATTAATGAAGGATGCCTTAATGACTTCCTTCTAGCGGATCTTTCCCTATCGACTCCGACTCATTGCTCTGGGGCAAAGATCTAGAGTCCATTTGGCAGTACCTTGGGGTTTGCAGTCATTAGTGGTAGATCCTTCACTATCGACAGTGGGAAACCATCATTGTCCACTGATCGATAGATTCTTACAGGTGTTCAACTTCAGCTCATTTATTCGCACTTGTTAGTTTGTACTGGGTACCTTGACGCTCATTATCATTATCAGTGAGTAGTCTCGCGTTTGTTAATAGTATTCATCAATGACCGGTAATCAAACGATTTCTCACATGGTCGACTTCAGATCATTTATTCCCATGGTGTAGAAATGTACCACGGCGGTCGGTGAAGACCTCAGGTTGTATCGGCATTCATTGGTTCACTTGACAGTTGCTCCTGTTGTTGCTAGTTGATACCACTCCACCTTATATGTTGCAGTCATTCATGGCAATATTATATATGCTGACACCTGAGTTTGCAGTTTAGTACCATCCCTTTCCATCATGTTCAGTTGGTACCTTTTGGGATCAGTCTTTGATATCAGTGATCCGTTGTATCTTTCAGCATCATTAACAGTTTTATATGTGATATTCATACATGTAGTTGTCCGATCACAATAAGATGATCCATTATGTATTTTCCAATCATTTATACTTGTATACTTATTGGATCCGCTCGTACTTGATATGCGGACATGCTTTGCTTCCTCTGAGCATGGGTATGCCCACCTCAGACGGTGTTTCTTTCTGATCTTATTTTGTGGCTTGGAAGGCTGAATTCTGGTGAAGTACTCCTCGGTCTTTGACAGATTTCCTTTCCATGTACTTGCTTAATATATTTTGGCCATCATGTACCCCTTCTGACCTCATATATTAGGGGGCATATGTTATAGCTCCAAATCTCACTATTATGGTTTGTGATGCTGCACTCATGGCCTAGGGCAACCCTTCCTTCCAGACCTGGTCCAAAATCTAAAAAGCAGTGTTTTATTCCATGTGCGTGACATTGCCCTAAGTTAAACACGTGTATACGCGGGTTCATATATACCCAACCCGCGTATATGTATTAAAACACTTAAAAAAATATAAAACTCCTTATTTTCGGGCGGAGATCGCGGGTTTTACCTGCTGATAACCTGTTAGTGCCCATGGCCTCAACTGTTCCCAACCAATTCCTAACTAAAAAACTACTTTGGAATCGGTATAAAATGACATCAAAGGGAAGGCCTAAAGGAGGAGAGAAGAGAGAGAAAGGTTATTATACTAAGATTTTCCCCCTGATCAGGTCTGAAGACCCTTGTGCCTTCTACACTTCCCCCATTTGTACAAGAAACCTTTGTTTCCTTGTGATTTGATGTTCATCCCTTAGTTATGGCATCATGGAGTGAGTCTTGGAAGGAGATATGCTAGAGGCTTGAGGCAGGACGAATCCAGAAGGAGGCTGTGCTTGGAGCCTGCAAAGGTTGCTCAGGTGATATTACTCTTTTTGTACTTTCTATTTGTCTATAATAAAGAAACACGTCTTGATTCCCGATATGCTTCTTCTTTATGTTTATGATGTTCATGTTTGAATTTCATGTATGAATGGATGTTTAAAAGTTTCATAACTAACTTCCTTCTTGTATACTAAAGATGATTTTTTGTATAAATATTTATCCATATACTGTTGCATTCCTTGGAATTGTTTGGTTTTGCAGGGCAAAGGAGCGAAAGGGACATGAAGAAGGGTTTGGACCCTTGAGGAACTACCCAAACGTAGGACCTGAGGTACGTCCTTCTTACTTTAGAATTAGCTTTTGCTAGCATAATGGCTATGTGTGTGCACATTTCTTTGTTTAGACAACTTTCAGTCTGCTAGGGTTCCACCCAAAAGCCCTAGGGGATAAAATCCCTCAACACTGAGGACATCTAGACAACATGATTCTATTATGGTTGTGGTTGAAAGGTTGACAAAGGTAGCACACTTTATTCCAATGAAGTCTACTTATTCAGCTAGTTATGTAGAATAGGTCTTCATCAAAGATATAGTGAGATTGCATGGTGTTCTAAAGAGGATTGTATTGGACACAAATGCCAAGTTCACCTCCAAATTTTGGAAAGAGTTATTTGCAGGATTGGGTATAGAGTTTTCCTTCAGTACAACTTATCATCCACAAACATATGGAGAGACAAAGAGGGTCAATAGGATATTTGAGGTCATGTTTAGAATGTATGTTATGTATCAACAGAAAAAGTGTGAAGAATATCTTCCACTAGTAGAGTTTGCTTACAAAAATGGGTAGAAGGAGTCATTGAGGATGACTCTGTTTGAGGCATAGTAGGTTGGAGTTGTAATACTCCTATTAGTTGGAGTGATCCAATGAACAAGGTATTGATAGGGTCAAACATGTTTGCAAACATGGAATGGGAAATGTAGGTTATCAATAAGAATCTAAAGGTAGCACAGGACAGACAAAAGAGTTATATAGATTAGCAAAGGGTGTTTAAGGAGTTTCAGGTTGGGGAACATGTGTATCTATGCATCAAGCCCAAGAAAATCTCCTTGAGGTTTGGGTCATGTGCAAAGTTGACACCTCAATATTGTGGGCATTTAGAGATCCTTGAGAGGATTGGACCAGTGGCATACAGACTTGCACTGCCTTTGATAGTGAAAGTCCATGATTTTTCCATGTTTCATTGCTTAAAATATATGTAAAGGATATTGATCATGTTATTTATTGATATGTATTGCAAGTGGAGCCAGACGGATAATTCTAGTCAAAACCTCAATGCATTTTGTAGAGAAAGATGCTCATGCTTTGAAGCCGAGCAATCGAGTAGGTTAAAGTGCAATGGAAGCACCATGAAGACTTCAATGGGGGAGAAATACCATAACACATTGATTCATATTGGGGGATATATATTGAGGGGAAAATGACATAATATATTGAGCATATAATAGGGGGTAAAGGGTTCTAATATTAGCAGGTATAAAAAATGGAGCTCAAAGTCAATGAAAAAATATAAAGGGGTATAAAAAATGTTAATGAAAAAATGGATACCTGCAATATCTAGTGAAAGTAGGGTTTTTTTTTCATTGGGAAGGTGTATTGGGTTCATAATGGTAGGGCGTTAAATAATTTGATTTTTAGAGGTATTTTCCAATATGTAGTCATATTAAGGGTATTGTTTAGTATGACATGAATGCATGTTCTATGTCAAAGGTTCATTGAGTGACACCCTCGTGGGAAGCACTTTGGGCCCAATGAAGCTAAATGGGATATGTTGATCAAATGCAGGCTATGTGTCCTTCATTGTTTGTTGGTTGAGCCAAAGCAATCTTGGTATATGTATATATTTATATGTATGTAAATACCACAATGAGTTGTGTTATAAATCTCCAATAAGCAGTATGGTTGTTATGTTGTCATGTTTGTCATGTTGGTTATGATTTTCAACAGGTTGATCATTATAAATGCTACATCAAGCTAAGTTATAAAGATCCATGGGAATTATGTTTTACTTTCAACGACCTTACTAGTTGTAGGTGTCATTGAACACCAAGGAAGGTGTTCCCCTAAGGGGGAGGGGTTTGTAACAACCACGGGTTAAAAGTCCATGCAATAAAGTTAATAAAGAAAAATAGGACCAAGGTCATGGGACACATATTCCAAGCTTAATGTTGGGAAAAACATCCTAGTGGGTGTTCATTTGGTTTATTATGGCTAAGGGGAAATTAAAAAAGGAAATGGAAAAGGATTTGAAAAGGCAAGAGGCATTAATTGGCATTTTATTTATGAAAATATCGAAATTAGGAGAAAAGGAAAGTGAAAGGTCGCAGGTTGCATGTGAGGATGAAAATGAAGGATAATAATGGAATTTGAAGAAAATAGAGGCCTCAATGATAAAAAGGATTTTGAGCGTCAATTCACAACCTTTTTTCATATTTAGCTTGGAGATCTCTCTATTCTCTCTACTCTCTCACACTCTTTCACACTTAGAGCATTCTTAGAGCACACTAGCATTAGAGAAAGGAAGAAAAAGGAAGGAGAAGAAAGCAAAGGGAAGTAAAGCTCAAGCAAGGAAGTGTTGGATCAAGTGACTACAACGAGATTACTTAGAAGTATTGAGTTTCATGTATGATTTCCTTGTTAGTTTTGGAATGCATGGTATATGTATGTGTGTGTTTGGTTCTCTTATTGTCACGGGCATGGGTTTTTCTAGGTGTGACAGTGGTTTCAGCCTTGCCTTTCCATTTCCAGATAACCATGGTGTGATGAGGTTTTTTCATTTGGTCGAGCTAGATTTCCGGATGGTTTCAAAACTGAGTGAGGTCGTATCAAGAAAATCACAAGGCCTAGGAATCCCTGGACCAATAAAGGTGGGATTGTGGTAAAGCATGGTTGTGTATACCCTCGTTGGGCCTAGGAATCCTTGATCGGTGAATGGCAGGATATATGATAAATCTTGAGGGTGGAGATAGACAAATTCCTCATGGTTTAGGGTGAAAGATATATATGTATCCATGCTTGTATAGACCTAGTGATCTTGGGGCCTGTATCTTATGGGATTACAGTAAAGCCTGGTAGTGTATGTTTCTTGTTTTGGCGTAGGAATCTGTATAACTTTCCACTATAGATCAACAAATTATGCAATACACTAAAGCAAAACACAAGATATACTTCTACAACAAATTTTGCGGAAGCTTAATCAAATATGAGCAAGATCAATTAGAACACATATAACTGAGAATGAGAAACCAATCACACATAACACAAAATAAATAACCTGAGGAAACCCTTAGCCTAAAACCCCAATCTCTGTATTATCATACAAGTGGAAATATGTCTGAGTTACAAAAAGAATCAGCTCTCAAGCTATCCTCCTCTCTCTACAATCAAACAATACAGCTCACAGATTGAGTAGACACTAGATATGCCTTCCCTCAGCCCTCCAAGCCTTCTATTTCTTTGTGCAATTTTTCTTGGGGTCCAATGATGTCACATTTGTGAATTGGCCTCATCACACTCACTAAACTGAAGAAGTAATTGTGCAATCTGCAAGGAATGGATTCCTTCTACATGTAAGAGATATTCACAATGGAATATTCCTAAAACTGATAGTACATTGTCCCTCCATCTGATCTCAATTGGGTCTCTATCTAAACTGACATGCATGAGTTATTTATGAGAGAATATTCAGTTATCTAAAGTGCAATAGTTACATGCATGCATGCATTAACTAAATGAACTCACAATTAATTCAACAAACTATTTGAATTAATTTAATTAGATTTGACTTAGTTAACTGAGCCAACTAATTACAACTCAATATTGCAACTCATCCTTATCTGTTTAACTAATGGATAAATTCCTTAATCAATGGAGAAACTGTTGCATGTCCCCACATAGACTTAATGTTTGATTTTCTACAACTAATTAACTCATGGTGAATTAATTAATTATTTTACAAATAGTTGCTAAGATCAAATTCGAATTTTACTTCTCTATTTTAGTTTAGGGACTAACTAAAATAGGAAGGTATCCTGAAACGCTATTTATAGCAGTATTAAATTTAGCACTTATATATTTAGCATTTCTTGTTGTTATTTTCAACACTCCCTCTCAACAAGAAAGGGATTATCAATAATCCCAATCATGTCTTTTTGGAACTCGAACTTGCATTTGACAATGCCTTAGTCAAAATATCTGCATCCTATTCCTCGATCAAAACATACAGCAACAACATGATCCTCTTGACCACATAGTCTCGAAGATGGTGATACCGGATATCAATGTGCTTGGACTTGTCATGAAAAACTAGATTCTCAAAGAGTTTGATACAACTCTAATTATCGCAATAGATCATGGTTTCATCCATCCTCCGACCAAACAATCCCGCTAGAATCTTCTACATCCAAATGGCCTCACATGTAGCCTGACTAGCAGACATGTATTCAACCTCTGTTGAGCTAAGTGCAACTGAACTTTGTTTCCTGCTGTACTAGGAAAATGCAGCTGAACCAAGGTTGAAGATTCCTCCAGAATTGTTCTTCCATTCTGATGGACTCCCTTCCCAATCTGCATCTGTGAAGCCTTGAAGCTTCACTCCCTCTGTCCGTCTATACCACAATCCGAATTGAGATGTGCCTTTGAGGTATCTCAGCACATGCTTTGATGCCTTCCAAAATAGCTTGGTAGGCTGAACCATAGCTTGACTCAGTTGGTTCATTGTAAAGCATAATTCAGTTCATGTGTTCACCAGATACATAAGTGAACCCACCAGCTGCCGATAAACAATAGCAACTACTACCTCACCTGAAGTAGCATCCTCCTTCCTCTAGTTCCCAGCTAGAGGAGTCTACATGGGCTTGCACTTCTCCATGTGAAAGTGTCTAATTATCTCATTAGCATACTTACCTTGAGACACAAATACTTCACCATCTTTCTGCCACACCTTCATGCTTAGAAAGTAGTGCATAAGACCCATGTCTTTCATTTCGAGCTCTCTTGCAAGGTCCTCCTTGCAAGAATGTATCAACTGATCATCACCTGTCAAAATCAGATCGTCCTCATGAAGAACAATGATCAATGGTTTACCTTCTACCATGATGTGGTAAAGGTTTGCATCTACTTCACTCTTGGTGAAGCCCAATCCAATGAAATAGCTATTGATCCTGGTGTACCAAGCACGAGGTGCTTGCTTCAGCCCATACAAAGCCCTCTTGAGTTGGCACACATGTGACTCACGATCGAAGGTCTCGAATCCCTCTGGCTACTCAATGTACACCTCCTCCTCAATCTTTCATTGAGGAATGTTGTCTTCACGTCCATCTAATGGATCTTCCAACCCATCTGAGCTAATAGTTCCAACATCGACCAGATAGATGAGTACCTTGCTACAGGAGGAAAGGTCTCATTGTAGTCGATCCCCTTATCCTGTGAGAAACCTCAGGCAAAAAACCTTGCCTTATGTTCCTCAACATTGCCATCAGCTGCCTGCTTTACCTTGTAAATCCATCTGGAACTCACCACTGACTTTCCCTAAGGTCTTGGGACAACATCCCACATACTGTTCCGAATGATAGATTCATACTCCTCTACCATTGCATCAACCCAGACTGGTTGCTGCACTGCCTCCTCGAATGAAGAAGGTTCGGTATCTACACACTCCCCAACTAGGACCATGTACCTAGTGTACCGCTCAAGTGAACTCCTCTGTCTGTGCTGAGAAGATGGTTGTCCCACATTCTCCCGCGCATCCAACATCAACTTGTCAGCTTCCCTTGAGAGTTTCCACCCATCTCTGGAAGTCTCAGCATGAGTGGATGTCTCCACTCCTGGATCTTATGCATGTGGCTACTCTGCATCAATCTGAGGCTCCTCCTCCCTAGGAACTAAAAGTTCCTCCTCTGCATGCAACTTGAGCTCCCTCTCAAGTGATAATCGCATGGCTTTCTACTCGTTGAACTTAATATCCCTGCGTACCATTGTCCTTTGACTGGTAGGAAGGTACACCTGATAGTTGTGGGGTGTATCAGTGTACCCCCACAAGTATTCCCAACTTAGCTGTTGGATCTAGCTTCTTCCAGGCATCTTTGGTCACATGACAGTAAAATGATGATCCAAATATTCAGAAGTGACTCACATCTGGTCGCTTCCCGGAAAAGGCCTCCATAGGTGTCTTCATTCCCAGTATACGGTGCAGGCTTCTGTTTTGAAAGTATAATGTTGTATTTCATGAATCAGCCCACGAATGCAATGGTAGGCTTTGTTCATGCAACATCACTCAAGATACTCCCACAATCGATCTATTCTTCCTTTCGGCCACCCCATTCTGTTGTGGGTTATGTGGTGCCATCAATTCCCGTTTAATTCCCTCTGTAGCGCAGAAGTCTTTAAACTATTGGGAGACATACTCTCCACCATTGTTGCTATGCAAGGCTTTTATTTTCTTTCCAGATTCTTTCTCTACCAAGACTTTAAACTCACAAAACCTTAAGAAGGTCTGATCCTTCTTTTGCATAAAGTAGATCCAACATCTACAAGAAAAATCATCAATAAAAATAACATAGTACCTTTGTTTAGCGGTGGAGGCTGTAGAGAATGGTCCACAAACATCTAAGTGAACTCGCTCCAGGATTGCTCCAGCTCCACTGTCTCGATCCGGAAATGAAGATTTCACATAATTACCCAAGGTACAACATTGCATGTATTCGTCTACTCCAATTTTCCTTTGGGTCATCCGGTAGAAATTTGTTGCATGATCTTCGAGGCTCCATGGTGCAAGTGGCCTACTATTTTATTCCATAGCTCATCAACATCTTGGCTCTTCACCATCTCAGATTTGGAACTCAATGCAACACAGTCGTCTACCTCTGGCATGTAGAGATTATTTACTTGAATCCCAATTTGCTTGGTCTGTCCAGTACCGATATGCCTCAAGAATACCTTTCCTTTACTAAAGACTACATCATAGCCTTTATCTTCTAGCATAGCGATAGACACAAGATTCTTCTTCAGATCTGGTACATACTTTACATCAGCTAGGGTGAGGGGAGATCCATGCTCCCTTTGAAACATAACCGTACCTTAACCTAAAATATGATACTTTCCATCATCGCCCATCTTGATCCACATCTAGAGATCCTTCTCCTCCAAGGTACTAAAACGATTCTTGTCACCTGACATGTGGAATGAAGCTCCACTGTCCATGTACCACACACATCCCACCATGGATGAAACCATGCATGCGATAAGAGAGCAATCCAACTCAAACTATGAGGCCAGTGCCTCACCATCAGATCCCTTCGAGGAACCCTTCTTGGATTTCTTCTATGGACAATTTGTAGCATAATGGCCCACTTCATGACATTGAAAGCATCACACTTTCAATTTGTCAAACTTATTCCCACCATGGGAAGAACCAGATTTGGGATGGGAAGCCTTCCCTTTCCCTTTCCTCGCCTTACTTTCTAAGGCTAGATTTTCCTCATCATCTTGCTTCGATGAGGATCCATCTCTAGTGCTTCTTATTATCTCCTCCTACATCAGATCCGACCAAAGTCGTTCCCAATCTGGCAATTTTTCTCTTCCATTAACCAAGTCTTGGTAGCTATGCCAGCTCTTAGGAAGACTTAGGAGTGCAAGAGTCACCATGTCATCATATTTTGTTGTGATCCCTACACTTCCAAGCTCATCCCTGTAGGTGGTGAGCTTGTTCAGATATGTAGAGATCGTGTCACCCTTTTCACACTTGATTTTCCGAAGCTTGTCTTTCAGCGCCAGCTTCATCTGATCGCTGCTATTCTGATATAGATCTTTCAATTTTTTCCACATAAAAAATGGTGTCTCCTTCCCATGGATACTCGAGACTATGTGGTCTCAAACTCCCTCTAAAAGGATTGTCCTTGCTCTAGCCACACATTTCTTCCATTCCGCCAATTCTATAACATCAATCGGCTTGGGGACTTCTTGATCAATGAAGTCCTTTAGATTGTTATCCTCTAATACTGCTTCCATGTGATCCTTCCAGGTTATATAATTCAAGCTGTCATCAACGACATACTCGAGTCTTAAACTTTTGAATGCCATTGGTGAAATTGAGATGTGATAAGAACTCAATTTCTATATTCAGGAACTTCAAACTTCAAACTTCTCCCTTCTTGTATATTGCTCTTCGCTTTGATCACCTTTGCTTCAATACCGTGTTGAATTTCCCACTGTAGATCAACAGATTATGCAATATACTAAAGCAAAACACAAGATCTACTTCTACAACAAACTTTGCGGAAGCTTAATCAAATATGAGCAAGATCAATTAGAACACATATAACTAAGAATGAGAAATCAATCACACATAACACAGAAGAAAAAACTCGAGGAAAGCCTCGGCCTAAAACCCCAATCTTTTTATTATCATACAAGTGTAAATATGTCCGAGTTACAAAAAGAATCAACTCTCAAGCTATCCTTCTCTCTCTACAATCAAACAATACGACTCACAGCTGAGTAGACACTAGATATGCCTTCCCTCAGCCCTCCAAGCCTCCTATTTCCTTGCGCAGTTTTTCTTGGGTTCCAATGATGTCACATGTGTGAATTGGCCTCATCATACTCACTAAACTAAAGAAGTAACTGCACAATTTCCAAGGAATGAATTCCTTCTACATGCAAGAGACATTCACAATGGAATATTCCTACAGCTGATAGTACACTATCCCTCCATCTAATCTCAACTAGGTCTCTGTCTAAACTGATATGCATGAGTTATTTATGAGAGAATATTAAGTTATATGAAGTGCAATAATTACATGCATGCATGCGTTAACTAACTGAACTCACAATTAATTCAAAAAACTGTTTGAATTAATCTAACTAGAATTGACTCAGTTAACTGAGCCAACTAATTACAACTCATCCTTATCTCTTTAATTGATGGATAAATTCCTCAATCAATGGAGAAACTATTGCATGTCCCCACATAGACTTCATGTTTGATTTTCTACAACTAATTAACTCATGGTGAATTAATCAATTATTTTAAAAACAACTGCTAAGATCAAATTCAAATTTTACTTCTCTATTTTAGTTCAGGGACTAACTAAAATAGGAAGGTATCCCAAAATGATATTTATAGCAGTACTAAATTTATCACTTCTATATTTAGCATTTCTTGTTGCTATTTTCAATAGAATCCTTGACTGATATATGGAGGGATTGCAGTAAAGCTCGAGGACAACCTGGTTCTTTTGTTGTGAGTTCCACATTCATGCTTGGAATATGGCAAGGGAGTGATTTGATGAAAGAAAGATTTGGTTAATCCTAATCTATGGACGGGTGGTACGTGGAAGTCCCTTACTTGATTTTCTTTTACATATGTTAATAAGATATTTTCTCCTCTTTTGTATTGCGTAAATGTACTTATTATTATGTGGCTTTAATGGTTGTTCTGTCATTGATATTTATATGGTTATGTGTTGGTTGTAAGCATGTTTTATGACAGACTTGAGTTATGGCTCTCACCATGTTTTGATTAGTAAATTAAATGTTAATGAATCAATGACCTAATAGATGATATTGTAGCTATGGTGAGAAGGCATCAGACCTTCTTGACGTTTCTCAAATAAGTATGAAATCCCTATTCTCATATGTGTAATTATGACATGTACATTGAATGTTCATGATGTGTTTGATGGAATGTCTGTCATGGTTAGGATGAGTAAGGTCATATCCTTGTTCAAGTTTTGTGTTAGAGACCTTGTACTCTTGTTATTTATCACTTATAAGTGTTTCATCAAGTTATCAGTAGAAGCCTGGGTCCTATCCCTAAAAAAGTGGCTTAGAATTCAAGGTCGGTAGCACATAACTACCTCAAAAAGACTACAGTCTCATGGAAGATTTGTTGTGGGAGTGACTGGAGGGTTACAGTTTCATGGAGGGCTTATCATGGGAGCTACTGGGGGTCCAGTTCAGTGAATAAGAAATTTAACTCAAGGGTTGGGCACCTGGAGAGGTTAATTAACCTTGGGGGTCCTGTAGCTTCTGAGGAAGGTCAACTTGGTTTTGGTTTTTTGATTCCACTTCCTTAAGGTGATCTAGGATGTTGAATCATATCATAGTAACTCTTCGTCACATGTTTACCCTGGTAGGTAGGTTAGCTTCGGTAAATGTGGGAGGAGGGTGTTACACAAGTGAAGAAGATTTGTGTCAAGATCGATAACCTCTACAAATTGGAGGTTGATGCATGTAAAAACTTGAGCACCAAGGAAGAGAGTTCCCAAAGTAGAGATGTGTTGGTTGAGCAAGATCAAGATAAAGCTCTCAAGATGGAGCCTCAACAAGTATCTCAGTTTCAATCTAAGTTAGTTGGTAGTTGGGATAACCAGCAGGATGATGATGAGGACCATATCCCAAGGCGAGTGGATGAACCCACTTAATCATAAACTTCCAGTATAGGGAAAGTTCGAGCCAAGTGAACAAATTATTTGGTTGAGGGAGCTTAGAAGAGAGTTGAGTCTCTCAACATCAAGAAGAAGACAACTAGGTACACAAGGTATATGGCACTTATGCCTAAAATGGTGAACTCACAGAGCATGGTGGGAAATAATAGGTCTTCAAAGCAGGTTTCACAGAAGGAAGTAGATAAGTCTTCTAGTTCAGAGGGAGTAGCTGCAACAACAAAGAACTTGGTAGAGTTGAATACATATCCAAGTGGACAAGGTTCTTCCAAGAATCCCTTCGTGCTAAGAGGGAGTGTTGAAAATGTAGCAAGGAATGGCGTCTTTGACTTGTGCCTTAGTCAAAGATGCCAATTTGAATTCAATCTCATAGTTGCTTGAGTTGGCTTTCAGTTAACACGTGTGATGTGGCCTATCACTGAGTTATTGTCATTTAATTCGAGTTAGATGGCATACAGTGAGTTGTGGACTAGTTGATGGCTAAAATTAGCTATATAGTGGAGTTATCTCTAGTGTCTGTTATTTAACTAATATCTAGTTCTAAAATATAGATAGACATGAGTTTATTTGAGTAGTTGACTTTGTGTTAATTCAACTTACTCTTAGCTAACGATAGAAATGGCTAAATAGCCCTAGTAGGTCATGCAATTCGAATTTCCTATTGAGATTGGATGAAGGACAGTTGTATTTATTTATTGTACACATGTTTTTTTGTGCAAGGTTTGAGGATTGGGCAAGACAATTTCTCTTGGGAATTGTGTAAGGAAATAGGAGAAATTCCTAGTTTTTAGGGGAAAATTTGTGCTAGGAAATAGGAGGCTGCTAGCAGGCCTTATTTAGCTAAGTGTTGGGAAAGTATTGCATAGAGAGTTGATCAATATTACAAGGAGCTTTAGGTTTGAAGCAGATTCTATGTAATAAATCAAATTGCTTAGTTGATTCAATACAAGCAAGCAGGTGGTTTTCCCAGTTGGGTTCCCCAGAGATATTATGTGTTCTATGTGTGATTGTGTTTCTATTCATTGTTTCCTTTCCACGAATTTTTGGTAGAGAAATCTTGTGTCTTTTGTGATCAATTTTCTCTCATTAGCAGTTGAAAGGTTTCAAGGATTTTCTACACATTCATACCAATATAAAAATTGATATGTGACATTTTAGTTAGAATATAATATTTTAATGTTTATTTAAATATTATATATAAGAATTAGTAATGGTTAGAACACATTATCATTCGTGCCACCATCTCTTGTCTCAATATAATAGTCAGCAAATCATATCAAGAAGTTTCGTAAGGTCTAAATTGAGGTGGGTGGCATTAACTTCGTTAGTTCAAACCACTTCGGCTATTTATGTAAAAAAATTCTTATTGAAATGAGAAGAATTTTCTATTATCTTTTCGAAGTGTCACTTTTCACAACCTAGTATGAGGGAGATGTATAACTCCTTCCATACCCCCAGGGGTGGTAGGGGTTGATGTGTGTGTGGGGGGGGGCGGGAGGGGTAATTTTTTTTCCCTCATAATCAACAAGAACACATGTATGCTTGAGGTTTAGGTCATTCTTCCAACAATGTTGTTGAAGCCTATGCCTTATATCAAGGCTTCAGGAAAATTATGAATCTAGGAATTTAGGAGGTGATTTTTTTTGTGATTCCTTGAATATAATTCACCGTTTATATTCAAGATCTCTCCCCTCATATACAAATTTAAGTCATATTTTGAAGAATATTTATTAGTTGTATCAGTTTATCCCCAAGAAGAAATGTCTCCATGTTCTCGAATCAAACAACTCCAAGGTTGATCACATGGCTAATTTGGGGTCAAGGCTAAATCAATTTGAACTTTGGTGGCAAGGGAAAAAGGGGTATGCCCCACTTCCTTAATAAGAGAAAAATGGGGGATATTTTTTTTTAGTTTTGGTTTTTGTTAAGTCAATATTATCGAATGTACAAGTGGAATACTGTAGATATTGTAGCATTTTGTTCAAAAGCTTCAAGGTCAATTTTTTGTAGATGCTTATTGACACATAATCCATTCCAACCATGTCTATTGGTTCCAACTTGCTTATGTAAAACAAGCATCCAAATTGAACTTTAGCTCAATGTCTTTTAATATCACAGTTATTCTTAGTCCTTGTATATAAAAAAAAAGTCCTTCCATATTTAAGTGAAGTTGACATGTGGTATTTAAGAGAAAATGTTAATAGCATAAGGAAGATGAGTAATCTTTCCATGGTAAACATTGAATTGACACAAGGTGTATGTATGAACCAACGTATATCTATCTTAAATCAAGATTTATCATAAGCAAAAAGGAATCAAGTTTTTAAAGGTAATTTTTTTTTTTAATTTTAAATTGGAAAATTTTAAGAAAACATTTACACTCAGAGAATTTTGATCCATAAATTTAAAATAAGATAGATTTATGCTAGCTATCAAAATTAATTTTAACTAAATAATATAAACTTCGTGATAATAAACATAATTAACACAACTTTACTTAAAAATAAACTACTACTAATTTAAATAATTTGTAGTACTTTAATAACATTAATTTAAATTAGCCCCAAGGGTTAGCCCAACTGGTCAAGTCGTGCCTCGCCAAAACGGGAGGTCACACGGTCGATTCTACCCGAAGCCCTTGGGGTGAGGTCTGTGATGGCCAAGAGGTTTGATCCTAGGGTTTGATCCTAGAGATCAACCTTAGAGATATACGTGGACGTAGCCTACACCCCCTGGCCACGGATGTTCGTGAACCAGCAAGAAATAGGAAAAAAAAAAACAAACAAAACAACAAAACAAAATTTTAAAATAACTATAA